>JADDOH010010136.1:0-44939 GCA_016648135.1 Agrypnia vestita
TCTAATTCTTTGAATCCCATAGTTTGTCCATGACTTAAAACTTTAACTTTTTTTTTTATTATATAACTCAAGTTATTATTGCTTTCTGTTAAAACACAACATGTTAATTCTGTGGAAACTTGTAAGATGGTCTCTATACTGTTCAATAATCATGTATAATCTCTTTATATGTACTGTTAGTTTCCCATAAATAAATAAATAAAAAATATAAATAAATAAATAAATAAAAATCCTTCCAATTCCAATTAAAAAACTTTCATTGAAATAAAAATTTAACTTTTATTGAAATGAATAAAAATCTTGTAATCAATATTTATTTATTGATTTATTTACTTTTTACGCCCATTACAGGCTTTTACATAAAAAATTAATGCATAAAATCAAAAACTATATAGATTAAACAATATCGTAAATAAGCAGTAATCTATAAAATATATGAATATAAAGTACATGTATAAAAAGCAATAAAAGGTATAAGCAGT
This sequence comes from Agrypnia vestita, assembly GCA_016648135.1. NCBI lineage: Eukaryota > Metazoa > Arthropoda > Insecta > Trichoptera > Phryganeidae > Agrypnia > Agrypnia vestita. The sequence goes on from JADDOH010010136.1 coordinate 483, forward strand.
GAAAGTATCATGAAGTGTATCATAAAATATGAGTATAAAAATAAAAAATTAAAATTAAAAATAAAAATTTAAAACATAATATAGGCATAAAATTCCATTAAATATAAAATTCCATAACTATTGATATCATGGTTACTTGAACATTTTTGACTCATAATCAAGGCAGAAATCTACCTGTAAAGTAGTGTGGACTAGCTCTGATACATCCTCAATATTTAATTATTGTAATTTAAAATACAATATATTTACGTATTGATTATGTTCCATAAAATTGTTACTTACACTTTCAATAGTATTTAATTAAAAAGTACTAGAGTATTATTTATATGGAGGTAGTATTGTGTTTGAAGCATTGTAATGATTTTAATCAGAATAATTAATAAAGCTGATGACAAACCGTCTGTATTCTTCAGTCTTTTAATTGTGCTGGCAACATATTCAACGGGGCTTAACAGTGAGAAAAGAAATTTAAGTAATGGTTTGTAGCGAAGGGAAAACTATATTTCAAAATGAAGACTACAACACACACACGTTCACCAGTTTGAAGACTACAAAGTGTACACTACATTTGTAGTAAAAACTACATGAAGTGAATTAATTGTAGTACTACGAAGTTGTAGTAATAATGAAGTGAACTAATTGTAGTACTAATGAAGTGAACTAATTGTAGTACTACAAAATTGTAATGAACTACAAGAAGCGCTTCTTTAAAAGTGTGCTACTAGAAAATTTTCAAAACCATGGGGGGGGGGGTTGTTTCAGTTTCCGGAGATTTCTTCATTCGATCCCAAAATTTTTCAAACCATTGTGGGGGGGGAGGGTTATTACGATTTCCAAACAAAAATTTCTTCATTTATGTACATCGACTTCCCATAAAAAATGTACTATTTGAAGTATGTACTTTCAATAACTTTGAAGTGTGTGTACTTTGTAGTGTTAGCTTTAAAATGAAGTGTACTATTTTAAGAATGTACTTTCAATAACTTTGTAGTGTGCACTACACTACAGATGTTGTGAAATGTACACTTCAATATAATGTAGTACTACATTGTAGTAGTTAGTACAGAGTGGACCCATCACTAATGATGTGGTGTGAATACAAGAAAGTACATACACGAGAAACGCTTCACCATAATACATAAAAGATGTAATAATTTTTATTGTACAAATAAGTTAGTAATCTGACATAATCCATATTGTAAAACAGTGAAAACTTATCAGTAATGTCATCTTGTCTATTTTCTGTCACGTGAATTTATGTTGCCATGCGAAATTGAATAAACATATCGCACTCTGAGTTTTCAAGACTGTCACCGATCCAATATACGAGCATGTATTTTGATGTAATGAGGTTTAATTTTTTTTGTTTCAGTGAATCAGATAGTACCTACTGTAATTATTAGAATTGATACTTTCGCATATCACATGACAAAATATCATTATTGTTTTCATATTTCTTATTTACAAAAAATCATGTTTTAAAGGGTTTTTTAAAGGTACTCAATTTAATGGCAAGTGTATCAAATGCAAATGTATCAATTTTCATTTTTTTTAAATAATGGAAAGACACACAAAGATTATTTTATTTTATATAGCCTTAGGACTCACGCTTTTCATAGTAGAAACATATGACATTCTTACCTTAAAAACAATTTTTTTTAAAAGGTTTAGAAACGCGATATATTGAATATACAGTTCGAAGGATGGGCGAAAATATGAAATTATATTTATAAATATATAGTATTAGTCCAGTATAATAATGTTACATTTGCCATCAGGAAACATAAATTTTAGACGATTTTACTCATAATTTGATTTAAGTAAAAATTATTTCAATCTTGAATTTTGAATGAATGGGAAAAATAGAATAAAAAAAATCAAAATTAAAATCATGTGATTTAAATTCACTTCATATTTATTACTGCAGAGATCTAAAATTTAAATGCTGTATCTCGCGAGGACAACAATGTCCTTAAATGTTTATTTGATACTAAAATATAAAGGTATTCTATGTCCTTACATAATAAAATACATAAAAACGAAAGATATATTGTTTTTGAAATGGCACGAAACAGTGTCCTTCTGTATATTCAAGAATAAAAAGAAAATATTACTTCACACTTATACGAGGAGGTACGGCGAAATAAAAATAGTACAAAAGTGTTACTTTTTCCTTGCAATATTTTTTGCCCGAAAATGGACAGTTCGTACGCTCTCCGGTGGTCCATTGCTCCAATTTATGACAAGTTGTAAAAATAACGTAGAGAAATTCCCTGAAAGTATCATTTGTCCTGGGAACAAGGGGCGCTTTTTAAAATGGATCTCACTTTATATTGGATACAGACCTCGTAAACACGGATCCTTGATCTCAAAGCTCTCGAGCTTAAAGGATTTCAAAATACTTCGCAACTTGTCGAAAATCCAGGTACAATCATTTTATGAAAAATCGTCACCCCGTTCTAAAATGTTGTGTTATCATAAAATTGGATGGGAATGTATACTATTGTCACAAAACTTTAGAAACATAAATAATTGCATAAAGACGAATATTTCTGCACGTTTTACAGTGAATTAGAAAGTACTGGCAGTGTCTAGAATAAATCAGAAGCTTCAAGAAAATCTAGAGAATAAAACAGTTTCTTGCAATATTTCGACGATGCTACAAAAGCGAAATCAGAAATAACTAGTAGAAGCGACAAGCAGCAGTTCAATGTGGCCAGCGAAATGCATTAGGAGAGTACCTATCCGGCGTTCAAAAGTGAATAGTGCGATTTCAGACGTGCGAATATTCGTGAAAGACGAGCATAAAGTGTTTTTCCACAGATGAGTAGTTGGAGAGAAATTGTGTGAACTATAGAACAAAACTCCATGTAAATTCGTGTCTGGTGACTTTGTTTCATTTGTCACCACCGCGAACCTATGTTAACTCTACTTCTCTCATCGACACACGAAGTATTGAACTGAATACATTCCAATAAAACTTTTTATATTGATTTGCTGGAAATACAAATAATTAATTCAGTTCTGACGAAATGATCCGAAATTTCTGGCGTAAATGTGCTTGTAACGGGAAAATCGAGCGAGGAGGAGTAGTGTTAGTGAATGTGAATGTTCCCATCTAATTGAATGATTATCAAGAATAATCTCTACAACGCTAATGCTAAATCAATTATGCTGGAAGTTCCGAGAACATCGGGACTTTATAAATACGCAGCAGCATTGCGATGAGCTCGGTTATGTGTGATAGCCGCGATGAAACCATAGATGAGGAAAACCCCGTGCGGATTGACCATAAACAATGACGCAAGTGAGGTACGTACGTCAGTGCGAAAGAGAAAGCGCAATTAAATGTTCCACAGAAGAGAGAATATTCTAGAAAGCGAATATAGTGTCCAAAGGTAACTGGAAGATTGTCGAGTGACTAGTGCGAAATTAAGGAATAGTGCTACAGATAAGTTTATGTATAGTCACTTTTTGTGTGTAATTTTTTTAAATACAAATCTTATATATTTACATATTTGATACATAAAAAAATTTAGGTACATAAATTTTTTATCGTTGTACCTCTCCAAAATGAGACTAACTCTTGTGTCTGGAGAGGGAGTTACACTTTTATACATAATATGTGATAATAATTAATGCATAAAGTAAAGTAAAGTAAATAGTACATAAATATATATAAGCAGAAGAGAAGTTACATAATATACGATAATTGATGCATTTATGTGGGAAAAACAATTTAAAAACAAACTAACAATAAGCAAACAGTTTAAAATGAATATAGTAAAGAGAGAATTTTAATTAATTATGAGGGTTGATTTTAATGTTTTTTTAAAGGTCTCATAATAAAACTCAAAGCCAATTTGAGTGTTTTGTTTGTCTCCTATCCCCATGATCTCGCATCAATATCTTTGTTACTCCCCTCATTCATTCCTTTAAGTTGATCAAACCGTCTAAGCGAATATTTTTTACATTCTATTTTTTGCTTGCAACGTAGTTATATAACTTGTGAATGAATTTCATTAATTATACAAGACCATTTTTCAAATAAGACTTGTTTTGTCGTAAACTCCTAATGCGTGAACTGAAAAAGAGTGAAATCAAAATTGTCAACAGCAATCGATTTTCGTAGAGTTTCGAAAATAATCTTAAAACATGTGCCTTTGGCACGCAACCGTATTAGTCTATCTTTGACGTCCAAAAATCTGTTGAAATGAGCAGACAAAAACATCCTGAAAGTTGCCCGCGGCGAGCTCCAACCCGAAACTTCCCATCAACAGGAACTTCCGACAGCAACAAACAACTCTAACAAACTTCAAAAAGTAAACTCTTTCATCCCAGGTAAACTCATTAAATAATCGGTCTATTATTGCGGTATATAATTGGTGTTGCAGTAGAGACGCAATTAACCGGACTAATTGTTGTCATACGGCGCTAGGATAATCGGAAATCCGGATAGCTGAATGTATGAAGAAAATCATTTTTTATTTATTCGATGTTTATTCAATGTTTATTCAATGTTACAAATGTTTACAGAGTTTACAAAATTAAATTAAGCATTTTTCATTGTTGCTGAGTGTCTTGGCAGCAAGTAAACACTAGATTGATTTGACGCCCTGCCTGCTACACTAGTAATTTACTGTATTATAGCAGACAGTGGTCTTCCAGTAGTATAATGTTCAAGAATATTATTAATATAACATTTGTGAATCAATCTTATTGCCAATTAAAATTAAGTAATAGTAATAATTAAATGTTTACACTTTAATAATGGTGTTAATTAATTCTATTATAGACAAAGGAAAAAAATGATCTGAATAGGATATTAATAAAATAAAATAAAACAAAACAATTAAAAGTATTTAAAAAGATGACAGTAAATGTTCTTGTAGGATTAGTATATTATGAATTATTAATTCTAGAAAGATAACTTACCTCGACCGCGTACACATAATTATAGGTGTTTATTAAAAAATATGAAAACAACAAAAACGAATTAAATTCATATACCAAAATCAATGTTTATTAAGCGATTAGACATAAATTTTTGTACATATTTTCTTAACTTACTAAAATATTGCAACCATAATCATGAAAAAGCACATTTAAATATTTGTTAATTGTCACTTGACGTAAACAATTTATCAACAACGACCGGTTTCTCCTTTTTTAATGAAACAATAATATTTATTTTATCTTTAAACAATAACACCGCTCTTACTCTTTGACATTTTTAAGCTCTGACGTGACATGATGCAACGCAGCAGAGTAATGATCGCAGTTGACCATCCGGATAATCGCGAATCTGTATAACCGAGGTCCGGATAATCGAGTCTCTACTGTATATATATATAATTTATAGAAATAAACTTTGTTTAAACCACTTTTTTATTGAAAAAAATCAACATGTTTCAGAGCCCATGCCCCTTTGTCAGGATAATTAATTATTATTATGTAACCACAAAATAATTTTGCATTGTTAGAAGAATTATATTTTCTTAATTTTACCCTCTATGAAATTTTTTTAGGCCACGGGCATTCGACCACAGGCAAGTATTTTCCCACCAGAAATATGCACGCGTAAATGAATGATTAATTAAACATTTTGAATACTGATAAGAGGTTAGCGAAATAGCCGTATCAATATTCTTACTGTTTTTAAACGAAACTAAACAATTGTTCTATAAAAATAGGGCTAACGTGCTAGTCTCCTGAAATTAGTCTCGAACCAATGACTGACTGATTTGACTGGAGATGATTTACTTAGAAAGAGTCATAACCACTAGACCAACAAGCACGTAAACACGATTAATTATTAGCTAAGCTGAGCTACTAGCTAAATTAGCTAGCCTCTCTATTATTTATAGCCAAATGCATTCGAATTATATGTTTACTTTGAATTAATAATTAATGAAGAAGTACCCGCCGCATACTCAGGGCCGTTTTATGAGCAAAAGCTCCCATACCGACCCTGCACATTCGCTACCCGGTTTTGCATTATTTTCGGCGCGACGAGGCGACCACACAAAACATGTTCACTATCCTCGTGGTGCAAGGATGAGGAATTTGGAATAATTTTTATTATAAATAAATTATTATCATTATCCAAGCTCTTGATTCCTCCTAAAGTTCTAAGAACCAACCCTCTTCTTTTTACTCCCCTTATTTCTACTTACTACAGGCAAAACTCATATTTGTGGCGAAATTGCAACAAATTCAATGCACTCACAGAAAAGTTAAATTTAGACTTATTTCAAAATAACCCTACTCCTATCCCCTATCCATTTTTCAAATAAAATATGTGTTATTATTTTCCATTAACTCAATTATATATAGTTTCATTAATATACTATATCATATACATGAACACCACGCAAATACGATATTTTGTCACTACCAGTGAAAACGTGTAATTGGCTTTTATGTTTCACATTATTTTTATTTACTTAATTATTGTTAGCTGTTGCTTTTCCGAATAAATATAAAATTGATGGACAGTGGAGATATTAAAAACATTGTATCTTTGTATACTTTATTATATTTGACAGTAATAAATAATAGATTAAAAAAATATATTTTCGCGTTCAAAGGTGTTAACACTATTTCCGATACAGAGTTGTCATATCGCAGTGCAACGTCTTCCCCCGCTGTCAGGCTCGTACATTTATTTGTTCGCCAAAGTTACCCCTCCGTACTTCTGCACCGTTTTCGCGTCAGCAACTTTGGTCAGCGGGGGTGCACTGAACACGGTGTTAAACCTTTTTCTGGACGTGTTCCGTTTGAGACGTCAACCAATACCTATACACAGAGGGGGCCAAAAATTGCACACACACTTCAACAAAAGAAAACCTGCATTACATTTGTGACATTAAATTTATACAGATATCAGGGGATGCGTTAAAGACAATTCTAACTTCTACACCTACAAAAAGTGCTCAAAGTGGTTACTACTACATATTCAAAGTGCAGTTAATTAGGCTGTAGAATCAATTTTGCAAAGATAAAATATTGATTGTATTATTTGTATATATCTACATCTTTTATTTGATTAATTACACAAACATGTTTCAGAAAAACCTTTCCATCGTCAGTATTTATGTAATTCAATTAATTAATTAATTAATTAATTAAATTACATAAATACATTAATTTTGGTCTGAAATTGAATAATTTAGAATTATTAGAAATTAGTCAAGCATGTAATAGTAAACAAAATATTTTTAATAATCAAATAAATTTAACTAATAGCCCAATTCTAAAAAAATTTCCATTAATTGCGAGTAATCAAGAACTTCAGTAATAATATTTAAAAATAAATTTTCAAGTAATTAAAAACAAGAAACAAAAGATATTTTAACAGTTATACAACACCCTGACGATGGAAAGATTTTTCTGAAACATTTTGGTGTAATTAATCAAATAAAAGAAGTAGATATGTACAAATAGTACAATCAATATTTATTTTAAATGTCAATATACAATGTTTCTGAATCAATTGAAGGAATAAAATAAAAATAGATATATTTTTTTTATTCCTAAAGTAGGCAATACAATAATTTCCATGTATATACAGCCTATGAGAAAATTTCAATAAATTTTTAATCAAAAGTAAATTGATTTCATCCCTAGTATCCCCTGGTTATTTCACACATAAATTCATCCCACTGTACATTATATAAGTTTGCTTTTTTTATTTTTTCCGAAAGAAAAAAGAAAGATCTTTTATTTTATCTTTTCTTCTTGTACATTGGTCATGTTCATTTTGTTTTTTTTTTATTTATCTTAAATAACTCAAAAGTATTGTTAGGTCCATTAATAATTTTATATATAAATAGAAGTATACACATTAAATTTAATTATTTGTCTAAATGTCATTATTTATATGCTTTCTAACAACACTTTGATTATGGTGTATCGATTTATTTCTAGTACAATTCTTAATGGTTTGTTTTGGACTATTTTATTTTTTTCAATTCTTGCAGTAGTTGATGTGGGGGACTATTATTGCGTTATATATATTTTTGCACGATTCTGTTTTAATATATCTTCCGATTTTTCCAAGAGTGAAATTCATTTAACTATTTTTTTTGTTACATAATTATTGTTCGTTTTCGTTGGATCGTCTTATCGTCGTATCTTTGGATAAAGTTTAATTAATTATCTATAATTATTCCCAAGTATTTTATATCAGTTGTGATGCCCTGTGATGATATCACATCATCACAGGGCATGACTATCTTCAGAAGCAGACCAGAGCAATCTTGTCTTTTCCAAATTCTACCAATCTTCAACTCGTCTCGTTATCATGGAGCTTTTTTTGTTATTCTTGTTTTTCGAAAATCTATTTCAACTGGAAGAAATTTCCAACTACTAATAAATGCGCAATAGCAATAGTATGTGTGCAAAAATTGCCTGCTTATGTATTCAAAAAAAGATGCTGATGTTCTTGCAGATACCATATCATCATTTAAGAAGTCACTCCTGCACAGCATCCATTTTCTTGACGACATGAACTCGTAGAGCACATTAAATCAATTATTTATTCACATATTCGTCCATGATCACGCTGCATTGATACACTAAATATATATTATATATGCATGTTGTTAGAGCAGGCCCAAGACACTTGTTTTCGGAATAGTAGGCCGAGTTTGATACGAGTATGGCATTGTTTTTTCATATATTTTTTACTCAGTTGTTAGTGTCTTGTCATAAATAAAATAATAAAAAATATTTAAGTTAATAAATAAATTATTTTATAGTTTTCTTATACAAACTGTTTGAATCCCAAATAAAATAAAAACACAACTTGGTATACACCACTAAATATTTATTTATTCAATATGAATAAAACAACTCTACATTTTACGGGAACGAAGTTCCTTTCTCATACGTTGTATCCTAAGGACTAGCAAGAGTTTTTTTATGCATATTGAATAAATAAATATTTAATGATGTATGCCAAGTCGTGTTTTATTTAATTGTTAAATATGTCACCATAAAGTTATAAAATTAAAACTTTGTGTTATTAATTCAAATACGTGTTCTATTGTAACGTCATACCATATTATATCATTGCCCTTTGTCGATTTTTTCTCGGAAAAGTCCACAGACAACAACTGTCAAAGTGTGCATATATTTTTTGGCCCCCTCTGATACGTATGGGGGTAGGCTTGTAAGATAAAGGCAACGTGGACGTGGACAGAACACCCGTTTGTACCGAAATACTGAAATGTACTTATTATATGCTACGCTAACATTGTTAGAACAAGAATGCGCAGAGCAGTGTTGCCAAATATCCGGATCAGATATATTTATTTTTAAGAGATGATTCTTATGTATTGCGTGCGTTTCGGGCCAGCTCAACAGGGAGCTTATCGAGATAATTTATAATTTACAAGACACTGGATGAGATAAATAGAGCCTGTTTTGCTCTGGGTCAGTGGTTCTCAACCTTTTAAGAACATTAAATAAAACATTTTCGCGGCGTACTGAAGAATATTTTTTCCACCTATGCCTTTTTTAAACGTTAAATTTATATATTTAGCGGATTCATTTATTTTTATCTGCTGAGTAAGTTCATCATATATTTAAACAAACAATTTTACATACAATACGCTTTTTCTAATGCTAATGTATAATATTTAGTAAGACAATTATAAATTTAATAATAATATAGAAATGAGATCGTTTAATTTAAATAGAAATGAGATAGTTAAAAATTTGTTTTAGGACGTTAAATTAATGTAGTGTTTACTTTGCTGCCAAGACCCTCAGCAACAATGAAGCATGCTTTTATAATTTTGTAAACATTATAAAAAGTTGTCACCTATGAATGTGAAATAAATTTATCTATTTATTTATCTATCAAATAGGCACCTGTTATGTAATAAGTTGCCTTCGCTTCTTACAGTATGAGTTACGTAGGTTATCTGTATGTGTTCCGTTATAGCATTGTAATTTTTTTATGTTTTATTGTGTTTTTCAATAATAATTCCTTATTGTTGACTATCTAATCCTATAAGCCATCTGTCAGTTATTCTTGTATTGATATATGGTTTTGTTTGTTATCTCTTTCATTATTTTGCTGCAGATATGTATGAGTAACTATAGTGTAGTGAGTTTCAACTGAAAGAATCGAGGCTTTAAAGGAGAAATCTTTATCCTACATTTATTTTAAAAAACTGACACAGGATCGTGGTAGGCGAATGTAACACTAAAAAACTATTTATTTGTCACATAGTCACTGGATAGGAGTTTTATCGGAGCACCGTTCTTTGATTCAAACTAATTGTAGTTAAAAAATATTACACACAGCTTCGCACTATCGAGAATATACCGCTCGCAATTAGGCACTTAGGTACTTCTTTACTGACCGATTACAATTCGCTCTTTCGCAGTCATTGTCACTCTGGCCACAGAGAACCGTCGCACGGTTTTTATGTTCTATGGTAGAATTCTATGTCGTGCTATCAAAAAAAAGCTCTTTCGTGCGCGCGCTAGCTTGCCTTTTTTTTACAAAACATGTTAGTTTGTCGAATATTCGAGAGTGTTTGACTAGTTTTCCCACATTTTTAGTAATTTAACCACATTTCTAGTGAGTACGAGAACAGCCCAGTTGATTCCAGACTCGTGTGGACCGTTCGAGAAATTTGACAACGCGCCGTTGTTGTTGTACTCCCATGACAATATTGTAAATAGATTTTTTTTTATTTAATATATGTTTCTATATTAGATACATAAAAAGTATAGAAACGTATGGAAATTCCACATCGATAAACATGTTTTGGTGATAAAAACCGTTGAACGTGTCCCACATAAAATATTCTTACCCTACAATAACTTTATTTCGAAGATATATTGATTATATTTTCTTGTTATCTGTCACTAATTTGCAAACCTTATTAAATAGACAAAAAATATACAACCTTATTTTTATTTATTTATTTATTATTAAGCGCCCATATAATAAATATAGATATATATATATTTATATATATTATTTTTTTTGTTTTGTTAAATAAATAAATTAACATATTTGAGATAAATGAAAGAAATGAAATGTAACAAAATAAATGTAGCAATGTAAAAACAATATAAATAAACATGTTCAGTATGATTAACTTTAAATATGATTAACTTACATGCAACTTCTATAAATCCAAAAATGCATATCGTTTTCTATCAAACTTTACTTATGTGTTTCTTTTCCTACCCACAAATCCTTGTTGCGTTCAGTTGTAAATCGTCACCATGTCAGACGCATCTGCCGCTTAGGCTTACCTGTTTTACGTATATTCTCTCTCTCCTTGACTTAATCTTAAATAACAGTTAACTATCTTTATATATAAACTAAGTGAAAGTGCATCAGTGCAGTTGTTATTATATAACATTATTTTTTATAGTGATGTTTATGCCAGAATATACTGAGGAAACTTAAATAACAATTAACTATCTTTATATATAAACTAAGTGAAAGTGCATCAGTGCAGTTGTTATTATATAACATTATTTTTTATAGTGATGTTTATGCCAGAATATACTGAGGAAACTTAAATAACAATTAACTATCTTTATATATAAACTAAGTGAAAGTGCATCAGTGCAGTTGTTATTATATAACATTATTTTTTATAGTGATGTTTATGCCAGAATATACTGAGGAAACAATACACGTAAGTGTTATTTATTATATTCAACAAAAAAACTCTGTCCTCAGTATGCGGGACGGAACTATTTTTGTGTACCAATAATATTACCAGCGTGGAATATAACACGCAGAATTCATAGAGATTCAATATAATTATAATTCTGTTTCTGTAATTTTTTAAATATTGTTAGCTTTTTCATTTTATTCTATCAAGATGACTATTTGTTTTCTTTGCTACTAATAAAATTTAATAAATACAGATAATGAAATGACGATGATTATTATTATGATCACGGAGTTAATGATTACGATGAGATGGTATGGGCACATAAGATGGACACCACCAGACCACACAGTGAAGCAGGCAATGTCTATGGAACTTCATCGACAGTCATCCAGAGGAAAACCAATTAACTCCTGGATGACTCAATGCTCCAAAATATTACAAAAAAACGGCCTGGATTAAAGCGATACCCAGAACCGAAAAAGACATAGCCTGAGAACGAGAAGAGCCAACCCCAACAGTCTACCTAGGCAATAAGTTGGGACAGTGCAAGGAAGAAGGAGTTAACAATAACGATTTGAGTTCGGCAATTAACATCGAGTGTCTCTGGTTTTGTGTCTGTCTTGGTATCTATGAACACTTAGTTCTCTGTATAGTGTCAAATACAGAATGTCGAGACACAGATTCTATGGTCGCCAAAACGCGCGGTTCAATTTTTTTGCGTTTCAGACGCAAATTTGATCGAACATATTTTGTGCATGTATTTTATTACGATATTTAAAAATTTACAGCCGGCCGCCAGAATAGCGAAGCAAACTAATAATAATTATATTTGGATAATTTATAAAGCGCCATTTTCACGATATATTCACCTCAAGGGCGCTTTACAAAGAAAATTATCTTACAAAACAACTTCATTACGGTGATTCACCGAGAGAAACTGTTATATGAAAATTTGACTTATCTATAAAATTTTCGTGTAAACTTCCTAGGGAACCGACGATTTGTAAATCTTCTTCTTCTTCCTTTTAATATATCCATGTTGTACGTGGTCTGTTCTTCAGAGGGTAGCGCCTCCTGTCAGGTGGATTCCCAGTTGTCCTTCGATATTTTGGGAGATCTTCCGCGAATGCGGGTTCCGTGAGGCCGACTATGTAGTTCGATATTTTTATCTCAATTATACAAAAACATGACGAAGATCATTACCATGGTGTTCATAATAACTCTGATGCTCTTGTACAGCTATGTCAATCGTAAAGTTTCTCCCTTTTCTGCTACGGATTTCGGGGACTTGCAATTCAATCGCCGGAATCAATTTTTATTCAATTTAAATCACGTTTATAATTTATATAAAATAACTTTGTAAACAACACTTTTTTATTGAAAAAAAGCCATTGGCTTCGAAACATGTTGATTTTTTTCAATAAAAAAGTGGTGTTTACAAAGTTATTTTATATAAATTATAATTATGTCACCAAAAAATAATTTTGCTTTATTTGGAGAAGAAAAAATTAAATCACGTTTATTTAGGAATCACTTTAATATACATCTAGATATATATAAGTTTATTTTATTGTAATAGGTGTAAACCGTTGATATAAAATCAAGGTGGCAGTGCATCTTTACTCTAAAAGCCTACAATCTGGAATGCCCGCCGCCCTGTAAATTCTCGCGGTCACATTCTCGAATCTTCCATCCCGCTCGCGTACACTCCCATCATATCCAGACACATTAAAATAACGATTTATATCTGAATTATGCATAGTGAAGAAGTATCATAAACACAAGACTGATGAAGAGGGATGACGTTGATGATTTTTATCATAATGATTTTGATGACAAAGCAAATAAATGTAATAAACACAGAACTGATGAAGGAATAACGATCATGATGTTAACGATAATAATTTTTTACTCAATTATACAAAGCAAAAAAATATAATAAACACATAACTGATTAATGAAGAAATGACGGTCATGGTGTTAACAATATCAATTTATTCAATTATATAAAACACTTGTAATAAACACAGAACTGATGAAATTATGATGGTGATGATAATTATAATATATAACAATTTGCTAAGAACATCAAAAATATATCAATTTGTATCTGAATGATACAATGAAATTTAAACAACACAGAACCGATGAAAAAATAATGAAAATGTTTACGATGATAAAAATAAAGTCTTGTTACTCATTAATGCAAAGAAAAATGTAATAAACACCGAAAAAACTCCGACATTTTTTCCCAGAATTGGTATCTTTATTTTTGTTTACTTTGAATAGGCAAATTAGGACAAAACCACCCAACGTTGTATAAATTATACATGTGTGTAGGTATATAAATTACCGGTTTCGCCAACGAGGCAGCCGTCAGATTAAAGAAACAGCGTGTTTTCCTCTTTCTTTCCTGGCTCTATCTAATTCGGAGCCGAGCCCCGAAGAAAATAATATATGGTGGAAAATTTAATTTGCGAAAGGAAATGGAAAACGATTCGATACGAAAAAAGTACATACTGCTCTGAAAAAAGACGCAATATTCGGGAAATTTCTGCAACTCTAGCAACTTTGGCCCACGAGCCAAGACCGCTCCAAGGCTCACCTATTGAAAGAGAAATGGCACACTTTTATTCCATTATAAGTAACTACTATTCAAAAACGTTGAACGTTTCCTACTTCACGAACACATTGCTTATAAATTAACAGCGGTTTTGGCCATCCTTCTTTATTTATTAATACAATATGGAGACATTAGCATTAAATAAAATTAAGTGTTTAACTGTAAAAAAAGATTTTTCTTAATAGAGATAAGTAAAGGAAATATGTATCACATTAATTTTTTTAAAGGTTTTCATAGGTTGTTGGTATTTTTTTACTGTTTTATACTTTAACTGTTTTTTTTTTTACTATTTTAAAATCAAGCAAAACGTTTGCGCTTTGAAAATTGGAAAAAATTGAAAATGTGCTATTCATACATTGACATACATAAAACAACACTATTACATACACTTGACTAGGGTATTTGCACCCAAAAGTTATCACCTACTGGTTTCGCGCCGTATTTTGTCGCTCGCTGATCGCAGTTTCAACTTAAACTCGTTCAGCGCGCGGTAACTAAACTGTGTCTATAGTCAAACCGTTTCGCGTCCTGCATCCCGCACCAGTGTCAGAAATGCTTCCACACATTTTTCGATCGTTCAAGGAAGTTTTGTAATGTTCTGCAAGTTTCTGAATGGATCTTTTTTTCATAAAAATATAATTTTATTATTCAATATACTTGTTTTTATAATTCGGTCTATATTAATTCACAGTTCTTACGCAGTTGATCATTTATTTTAATACATGTTAAAAAAAAGTTTTATGTCTCTATGTACGAGTAAAGGTACTAAAAAATAAACACTACCCAATAAATACGGTACGTTAAGTCAAATAAAATACGTCATAGAAAAAATGTAAAAGAAAATCTCTTCTGAAATTATTATTAAGGCTGATATTATAAGGCGAATTTCATATCTATACTAATATATAAAGAGGTAACGTTTGTAAGTTTGGATGAAAGTAATTCTTTCACCAATATTTAGGATCGACTTTCAGGGTGGACATAGGTTCTATATTATCCCGTTAAAATAAAAGGGTTTTTCGTGATGACCTATTTTACAACTAAAGTCGACGAAAAAATGATCGAGCGCTGTATTCTTTATGAAAGCTGCTTCAACGGTAATGGACTTATAAATACTTTCTATAGAGAAGATGTACAAATCAAAAATTTCTATAAAAAGTGTATCACGATATGTATCTGTATCTTAAGGTTAATACACGAATTGATAAAATATGACTAAAAGTTACTATAAACCTACGCGTGCAAAGCCGCGCGGGTACAGCTAGTAATCAATAAATTGGAAAAAAGCCCACGTTTTGTGATATAAAATAAAATATACACGTTTCTTATTTTGCAAGATAAATAAATGTGTCTCTTACGCACAAAAACTTTTCTTCTGCGTGGGTTGACAGGATGAATCTATTTTTCGTCGAGATATTTATTTATTTTATAGGTTATTTAAATGTATTAATCTTATATTATTTTACACTGTAATCTTAAGGATAGATTTGGCCACATTTTGAAAATGGCATTATTTTTTTTGAGTGATTGTTACCCTACTCGATGCTCGAAAACAGTCAAGACGTAGATTTAAGACAGTGCGCCTCATTCGTTGATTACTACCCCAACGCTAAATTAATCGACTGGAGGTTTTTATTCATGCCTGTGTAATTACATTATTAATTTAAATAAAGGACTTTTAAATTTTAGATGAGATCTTTGGAAAGCAGTCGTGAATTAGCGTAATACGTTGATTGAGGGGAATGTGGCGTATAAAGGATTCATTGTTTAAACTATGTAGAGTATAAATGACAAGAAGCAGAAATAGCATGCCTTCATATACGATGGCGTAATATCACTTTTTAACACCCAAAAGTTATGCAATAATGGCATATAAACCAATTTGAATTAAACTAGGCACTTTAACATTTTGTTACACATGGATTGTAATTTCCGACTTCCACAAGTTCTGGGTAATCCTAAAAAATACCTATTCATTCCATGTTGAAGCGATATTTATATCGTCATGCAAACCAGTCATTGCCATCCGAGTTTTGTCTAAAATATAAAAGTTTTATTTACACATCTTTTTGTACCTGTATTACCTGTTATCTGTCAAAATCCCTCGAACTTAAATATCATAATATCTAAATCTTCTTACCTACTATAGTACAGAAAACATTTCAGCTTTGATACTACAAGTCCGGTAGTCGCCGGCTTTTAGCCTATATACTCGTATAATCTCCATTTATAAGTATTGCATGTCAGTATGGATTATACGTTAGTTTAATTCAAATAATAGAAAAGTTAAGTTGCCTGATAATGGCTACAATTTTGTAAAATTCATAATATAAATTTAATGTTTCTTGCTTAGTTTGAGAATCCAATTAATTATACCATTAAAATTCTTTATATGTATAGTACAGGTGGGCCATGTTGTTTTCAAAATGTGTTAATATTATTTTTACTTCCTTTCTTTTAACTCGTGGCGTCTACTTGCTTGCTTGACGAAAAAACTTTGGATCAATTTTTAACCCTTTTCCCGTGATCCAATCGAGCTGAAACTTTGCAAGTTGACTCGTGGCGATGATCAAGAAGATCTATCAAATTTTCGTTAAAAACAATAATAATTTTAGTATAATTTTGGATTTTTCAAATTTTTAATGGTTTTTTCATACAAGTTGTACGGAGATTCCAACGCATATGGTAGACACGAAACCCGAAAATGAGAAAGGGAGTATTATGAAAACTTAGTTTTTATGGGTTAGTTTTTTTTTTTCTTGAGTGCTGTCTAATACAATCTGGAAAATTGATTTTGTGGATAAAGTAAATCTTTATAGATGTGGTAAATCGATGTTATTTTGCAAAGTATCCTAACTGTTGAAACACCAAAGTCTTTAAAAAGCTGTGCTGTAGGATATTTGAAACATTTTTTCAATATAATTTTAGTATAGGTTTTTGAATGACTCCACAGAGCTAGATATATTTTACCATTTTCAATCTTATTCGAGCGTATCATCCTTGAAACTAGAGGTCTCATTTTTTCAACGACGGAGACGTTTTTTAAAAATATCTCCAGGAATGGGAGTCCCGCTGACGGAGAATAATTCAATCGGGAAGTCTGAACGGGAGGATTCTTGGGGAATTGGCCCAGTGATACCGGCTCGCCTCCCGGGACTTATTGAGGGAGTGCCCCCCCTCAGAGTACGTATTATTATTATGTACATCATACAAATTGTCCCCATGCCCCTATAAATCTGGTTCACAAACGCTTCATCGGGGCATGAGGAACTCGGTCCACAAATTGAATGCGATTCGAGTGCGGTATCTCACTTTTGCAAAGAAAAGGGATTTTGTATAGGTGTCGCAATTTTATTTCTGGAACGGCCATGTAGTCGCCTGCAACGTAATTGTACCAGAATGAGTAACTGTTATAATTTTAATTCGATCAGTATGATACTTTTAAATTGATTGCGTTGCGTTAATGATTTATAACAGTGGTTCCCAAAGTAGACAGGACCGGGACCCACCAAAAAAAAATTAAATTTTCGGGACGTCTTGTTTTTTGTCTTTTCTTTCTTTCTTCTTCACGTCTTGCCTCACATTTTCCCAATTCATATTGTAACCATACGAAAGACTGTTCAATTAAGAAAAAAAGAAAATATATATTATATATTTATAAAGCCATTAACTACTATAATAACTTACCTATCGAGATACGATGCATCAGTAACCTCTCAGAGCAAATCAAAAAAATTAAAATTTTCTTAAAATCAAACTTAAATTCAAAAATCATTTAAACTTATAGATTTTTTCAAAATAACTCCTATACTTCCATTATCAATTTACCTTTTTACTGTATTAATAAATAACTTGTATACACTATGTACCTACATATTATAACAAGGAATAAGAACTGTGGCTCCCTCATCAGACTCAAGAGCTTCTCTTCACTGATGAGGTCTACATGACTACTAAGTATTTAAAAAAAAATGTTTAATCTGATATGTTATATATAAGAACTGTATTTGTACCATAAATTAAATAAATAAATAAATATATATTTTAGAATATAATCGAAATTTTAAATTACGAAAAATGTTAATATGTGATATTTTAATGGGAAGTATGAATTTGTTGCCTTTTTTTTGTCATAACAGCATTAGCGTTGACTTTAATTTTAGTCACTTTTAACCGCAGTGAATTCGATACGACCAATTTCTTTCTGTATTTAGTCTTAATAGAAACCATGGCAGAAAATCCCACTTCACATGAGGTAGTGAAAGGGAGGAGGAATTTCATCACTTCGCAAGGATAAGTGTCAGCAACTGAAAGCCAGAATTTTTCTAATTGCTTGCGATTAAAAGTATTTTTCAGCAATGTACCTTCTGATAAATCAATTAGCTCTTCACTTGCTTTTGTTGACATTTCAGTTGGTATATTGTCTTGAAATGGATTTTAAATCCAGTTTATACTGTTGAACTTTTACATCTCTTCTTCGAAGTTGGCGTTTAAGTTATTTTTCAACTCTGTTAAATGAGTGAAAATTGCAGACACTGCATTGATATCTGGATGCACTTCATTATCTATAATAAACACGACACGTGTGACTGCAACCCACCTAATATCCGCTCGCGACCCATAGTTTGGGAAACACTGATTTAGAAGGTTTTGTTTAAGAAATTTCCTTGTTTTTGTTTCATTTGTTTTGTCCAGTGTTTGGTTTAGAATTACATTCTTTGTTATGTGATCGACATTGCGTTGCTGTGCTATCTAGGTAGACTATCAGTGACGGGAATACTTATTTTAGCGGAAATAAAATTTTCTAACTAACGCTATATTCTTCTATCTTGCCACACCACTTTTGCTTCAGCTCCATTCATACATCTTCTCATACATGTTCTACGGTTGCTGAGACTTTTAACAGGGCCAACCTACAATACTTGTAGTATCTGATCGTACCAGGTCTTTAGCGGTAGATTTTCACACTTCGATATGCCATATTCAAATATATACAAACTAGTATTAAATAGGGTGCAATATAACTAGTCCATTTTACAGGTAGATTTCGATCTAAATCATGAGTCGAAAATGTTATAACATCAATGTCTTGATTTGCTATTGATTTTTACTGTGTATGTACTTTCTTTCAAAATAAATATTAGATATCGATCTAAGGGGATAAAATGTTTAAAAAAACTACCAACTTCAGAACAGATATTTCTATATATCTAGCGAGGTAGGTAGTGGCTGAGAGGCTTGTTACATATAATCCTAATCTATTTGAATTATTTTTATGTATCAAGTAATCAAATGTCTATTCTAGTCCAATAAATGCCGATTCATCGGCAATGAAATGGAAAATATGTCATAATGTCAACTGTTCGAATTTTTCTTAATATCTCTGACTTATCTTCTGAAAAACATGGCATTGTCACAAAAGTAACTTATACCAAACATTCAATTATTCATTTGGTTTATTATAGGTTAAATAAAATTATTAAAACCTTGTAGGAATTTGAACCAGATTTTAATTTCAAGGTTTTTATTTAAACTTAGATGTCGTTTATTTTTTTTGACATTTTGATAATTCAATAAATTAGCGCTTTATTATCAAAGCTTTTTCTTTAAAATTATAACTTAATTAAATGAACTTTTCCACTGTATTTTATTTATTTTTTTCGTTATTTTTTTTATATTTTGTCTAAAATATAATTTATTTCTCATGTTTGTCGGATTAGTTATTTTATAATGTAGATTATGTAAGATTTGACCAGGACCAAAAGTAGACCAACGTTCAGAATATGCTAAATTAGTAACGAAAACAATGATAGAAAGCAGATGGAGAAAACGAATGGTAGTAGAGATCACATATTTTTTGTGTCGTAATGTCCTTGCAAAGTATTATTGCCAGGACACCTGCCACATCTGGCCTAATGACAGACCTTTCGATGGCTATCTAAACTCCGATAAAGAGGATATTTCCACGCGGCAATAACCCAGAAAATCTAACATAGCCTTTTCTCGATTCCTGTCCAGTCTGCGAATATTGTAATTCGTTCTTGTAGAAAAGAAAATGTGAAAACATCAAACCTAGAAATTGTTACCAATTTTTTAGGTAAATTTCGACAAAAATACTACCTACTCGTATTGCCGAAGGCTTCGCAGCGCGACTTCTAGAACCATATTTATGTGTTATTTTTAAAATATGAATACGAGGGGATAAAAAACAGAAGCGTAACTATGCCTTTGAGAATACAGGTCGACATGTTTGAATGCGATTATCTGACAAGGAGTGTCAATTTCACAATTGAAAACTGATTTTGAAAGTATTTTTTAAATTTATCGTGTATTTTATAAGAATTGTATCAAAAGCATATTCATTTTAAAATCTTCGCTCTGACTTTAAAATTTTTTCAGTTTCAAAATGTTGTCATCTAGTGGCGTTTTTACATATAGACATCTTATATTCCCAATAATGGCAATCTCTTTCAACCTCTTTATCTTACAACATAGTATGTATTTGCATAACTTTCTCAACTTAATTCTGCCGAAATTTCCTGTGAGTATTTTTAAAATAATTTTTTTTTGACGTATGTTATGTGTTTGAACATTGTGCTGCTCCGTGTAAGCTTTTTTCTCGATACTATTCTCTTAACTTAATTTTTGCTTTTGTTCTTCGCTAGATAAAATGAAAGTGCCAATATATTAGTTTATGTGGAAGAATACGTATAGTAACGAGATGATAGAATCGGAAAAAATACGCACTATCGAAGTCTCTCGAAATATATGCAACAATCCATAATATTTTTCGAGAGTCTGGAATCGACTGGAAAATTTTCGTAAACACTGGAATGTCGAATGAATACTAGAAATTTAAATTCGAAAAACCAACATGTTTCGTACAAAAGACTCTCTTCCGCGTGCGCACTAGCAGAGTCTGATATTTGTCCAGAGCGACATTAGCAGCGATAAAATCGTAGGAGGGCAGTGTGACCAGTGCGTATTTACCGAGTGAAAAATATTCGGACGATGTACCTATATGCGAAATTGAACAGAATATCCTCGAAAGTGATCGAGGTTTTTACCTACACAGTAACACCTACCGATAATTCTTTTAATCTACCAATCTTCTTAATGAATTTATAGAATTAGTCTAGTATAGAATCTTATGTCTGGCAGATTTTGCATTTCTCATCTTTTACGATAATAGCTATTGTAACTGGTAGTTTATCCATATTCATATATTTTGTTTTGTTTTCATTTTTTTTGTTTATTTTTCTTCTGCCATTTTGATATTTTTTTTTCGATTGAATATTTTTTAAATTTTGATTTCTGTTGATAATAATGTAGTATGATGATTGACTAATACAACCTTTTCTATTTGTTTCAGGTGAGTATTCAACGTTCGAATTACGTCATACCCGTAGAGTCTTGTATTTGATAACAGACAATCTGTCTGGGGAATACAAGGTAAGACAAATCAATATAACTTTGTACCTAATTAACACATTAGCGAATGTTAGTTGTGTTAGTTAACTAACTACTTACTGAGATTTTTAATCCAACTATAAACAACGATTTCGTCTCGACACTTCGCCCGACCGAAGTGCCTGACCACAAAATCAATGTTTTAAATATTAATAATAGCACATCAGCGTTCAAATAATATTCTTATTTTATATATATCAGCAAAATAATTTCCGTCCACAAAAATAGTAGAATTATTAATTAGAGCGCCACATTCATGTGTCTTGACAGACAACTCTCCTCTCATCCATATTCATACATCTTCTTATGCAAGCTCAATGAGCCTCAATGATTATTTAGGCTTCTAACAGAATCTTCCTCTATTGCCTGATTTACCTGGTTAAATCCATTCTGCTCATAGTGCCCATCAACACTTGCGTCATATATCATCGTCCTATTATGTCTTTGGTGTCGAGACCGCTTTCGTCTCTCTCCGTACGCATCCACTAATCAGAGGCTCGACCCAGCTGACTAGGCTCCATCAATGTCGGCATCAAGTACGACCACTCTTTCGCCGACAGCCGTAGATATCGCACGCATTACTTTCTGTACTCAGCGGCAAGACCATAACTTTGTGTCAATAAATTAACACTGTTAATCGTGAATTTAATTCATATATTTTTTTCATCTAATTATCCTGCCTCTGCTGAAATATCTTACGAATTACACGCGCACTCAGACAATACACATCAGGTGTCGACACGAAGAATCTGTCTTTGGACGGGTGGACATTTTCTTCCTCTGAATAGACATATACTCGCACTCTTAAACTACTTTATTCGTTCATTTATCATGACCCAACCACTTACTCGAACAAAGTTTCTTTAAGGTGCTTGCTTAAAAAAGCTTCATCCTATTCAGTATTATTAGCATTATCTCCTATTTTGTTTATACTTTACTGTATAATAAATTGATTTGCTACCTAGGCGCTTAAATAATTTTGTTTCCACTGCATTCAGTCTACTTTTGTTCCTCTTCTGCTACCTCCAGGCATAATTTCCACGCATCAGTTTTAGTACTAAAATTTATTTGGAAAACGTTAATAACCTCAGAGGACTATATTCCAGCCTTGATTATGAGTCGAAAATGATCAAGCAGCCATGACCTAATATCAATAGTTACGGAGATATGCGACATCAAAAAAGATTTTTTACAATATTTCCGACTTATTTTTTGGAAAATGTTGAACTTTCATAAGTACCTTATATCGAATATGAAAAATTCATTCCCTTTAATACAAGTCAAATAAAATAATAAAAACTTTCTAATTCCAATTGGAAAACATTCCATTTGGAATTTCTGCAGGGTTTTTATCATTTATTTAACTTGTATTGAAACGAATGCATTTTTAATAATCGATATAAGTTACTGTAATGATAGTCCAACGTTTTACAAAAAATAAGTCAGAAATATTGAAAAAGAAAGCAAACTTTGATGTCGCATATCTCCGTAACTATTGATATTAGGTCATGATAGCTTGAACATTTTCGACTTATAATCAAGGCAGGAATAGGTAATTAATGTTTTCCAAATAACCCTGTATATGAGATGTTACGTTAAATTTGTTCTGTTGAGTGGCTGCAGAGAAGATAGAACGCCACACTGATATGTAACTGTTATATTTTACCATTTTCGTATATATCACACTCACTCACCATTGCCCAGGCAATGAGAACAATGAATTTACAAATACATTTCATGAAGGCCTGACTTTATTTAAAGGAAACGTACTATTAATTGTGAGAGAACTTAAATTTTTTCTTATTATTTCGCAATTATTGATATTTATATTAAGAAAGATATTTATATTGTATTCAATTAATTTCTGTATAAAGTTGTAAAAGTTATAGAAATCTCACAGAGATTAAGCTATTTATTTGGAAAACATGTATGGAAATCTTTATAGGGTGGTCATAGAGTTTATGACCTGTATTAGTTGTCTAATGCAAGCAAAAAACCTCAAAATGCACTCTTCGATTTTTGGAGCTTTTATAGTAGGGTCATATTTTTATTCCCTTTCTTTTAACTCGTAGCGTCTGCTTGCTTGCTTGTCTGTCGAAATTTTTTTTGGATCGATTTTTAATCATTTTCCCACGATCCAATCGAGCTGAAACTTTGCAGACGGACTCGAGGCGACGATTAAAATGATCTAACAATTTTTTGTTTAAAAAAAATTGATAATCATTGTTTAATTTTTTAACTTTCGAAATTTTTTTTTACTCCCTTTCGTAGCGTCGTCCGACTCGAGCCCAGCGCGTAGGTTAAGCGCCAAACCTATTTCCACTCGTAAATGAGAAAAGGAGGATAATAAAAACTTGGTTTTTATGGGTTAGGTTTTTTTATGGGTTTTATATCTAATATATCTGATCAAGCAAGATATTTCGCGGCTTTTTACACACATCTTTGTGGAGCTTTTTTTTTCATATTTTTAATTGTATTTTTTATTTAATACAGAATGTTCGTTCTGTTTCGACTGACGCTAAACGTTTCTGTCAATATGTTTTATTACGCACTCGAATATAACTCTTACTTTTCTCTGAGTGATATTTATTCCTGCAAAGGAAAGAAAGTCTTTCAAAGAATCATAGGAGAATCAGCAATAAAAAACTATTGTTTTCGCAAAAAAAGGCCCTTAAAAATGTCGAGTGGAAATCACTTGAGACGATATTTCAACCCCTTTTTCAATGTTCAAGTCACTCCATTTTACCGTTCATTGAAATACCCTAAACCTCGCGCCGGGTAACATTCTAAGCGTCCCGGAGAACACGCCCCGGCAGACACAGCGCTTAGGATGTGTCAGATACGATCCTTAAGCCCGGGTGATACATGTACTTGAAATTGAGTTTTCCGCTTCAGTGGCGTAACTATTATTATGGTATGAATTTTATTTTTATTTATATGGGTATTCATAAAATAAAAATTTATGCGAATAAAACGAGGATAGCTGTAGACAAATCGACCGTTTTTATATTTATTTTATGACTTTTTTAATTTTATTTATGGGCAATATACTTTTACATTTACTGGCCCTATTTGATATCAAAATTATTCGTTTAATAAACCAATACAAGATGGCAAGTGATGCAAAACTAATTTAAATAATAGACTGAGCGCGGCGGCCGCTCACTTTTCCTACCGACGTCCAACGTACAAGCAGCTTATTAACATAGTCTCCAATCCCGAATAGTTTGCGTATTAATTATAATTAACCAATGCTCTAGTAATAAGAGGTTTTTCGTTTTTCCGGAGTACGGAATATCCTTCTACATGGTATGCTTGGCTACAATAGTCTAGAGACCAGAAGGAATGTGTATTTGATTACACATTTTTATCGATTGTTGCGCGGTATGATCGATAATCCTGAAATTATGCAGAGCATTGGATTGTATGTTCCTGATAATTACATTAGACATCGTCAGCATAGATTGTTTCACATTCCAATATACAGGACCAACCTGCCGATGATTTTGCCAGTTGGAAGAGCCACAGCTATGCTGAACAAAATCGCTTTGGGTATTGATATATTCCATGTGTCTGAGAGGGTTTTCCGAAGCGGGATTCTCCTACACCTTTGATGTGAATGAATTTATATACGTTTGATATTTTGTTGTTTGTATATTATCTCACTTTTTAATAATATTTACGAATTGAACATATGTTTGTAATGTAAATGTTATATTATAAATAAATAAATTGAAATTGGATTGAGGTTTATATTGACTAATCGTGATGCCTACTTACTTCTACATGACAAATCTCATACAATAAATTCTATCACTTGAGAAAAAATAACAAAATCCGGTAGCCGGCTATAGAGACAGAATCCCATTCTCTGATTATTTTTTATTTATTTATTTATTTATTTATTTGTTTACGCCCATTAGGCTTTTACATAAAGAGTATAAAATAAATTTCAAAAAGCACATACATTAAAAGTTTCAGGAATAGCACCAAATCATGAGTATAAAAATTAAAAATGTAGAGTAGGTAACGAGCAGCAATGCGTATAGGCTTTTACATAAAAAAATATATCATAAAATTAAAAAGAACATACATTAAACAATATAAATTACAAGTAGCATATTATTAAAAGTACCAGGAATAGCACCAAAACATGAGTACAGAAATTAAAAATATAAAGTACAAAGCGGCAATGTGTACGAAAAATATATATTACCCACCATTACATATTAACAGCTGAAGTCAGTAACGAAGCAGTATTGCCTCTTTAAGTGTAAACTTTACTTTCTCCAGACTGTCGACGAAAATGTCAATCATGCAACCATATTCATTACAAGTTCCCAATATTCCGATAGGATTTCGTACAAATATATACTAACAATGATACCACACATCATCTTATTTATCTGTTTTCCCAAAACTGATGACACAAACATACCTCCGTAATTGATGACTCCAACAGAGCCTCAAATGACACACCTTCAAAATCTCTACGTACCTTGGCGTAACCACAACTTATTTAAAAGTTTTCAAAAGAAATAAATTCACCACAACAGCTAACGACGGCACTGTCTTGTCCACTTCTTTGACACTTATAAATCTTTGAAAAAGGGCGACTTTCTTTGCTTTAGACACTTGGTGTCGGAAATGTATGTACGTCGATGATACTGTGCTCAGCAACGCGCAGGAATACTCGTAAAACTAACTATCTTAGACTGTGCGACTCGGGAGTTCTCGAAAATGCGATAAATACTTATATAAACTGTTGAAGGCATTCAAGACGATGCGCCATGGTGCAATCGAATGCAGAAATATCCAAAAAAGTAAAAAATGGTTTGAATGCAGTCACCGAGGATAACTAATTGAGAATGAACTAAATTCGTTATTGTATGTATTTTTTATTTTTTTTATTTATTATATTTATATATACCGTAGATACATTATAATGTTTTTTTTTATCATTAATTCATTCAATGTTATAACATTTTAAAGACATCAAAGCTTATAAGAGGAGTATTTACAAGCCAAATTAAAGTACAAAGGCAGAAACCATTTAGAAGTGGTAATTTTTTTTATACAGAAACCATTTGAGACATGTGGGCAATGTTACAATATATCGTAGTCCAAAATTAAGGATTTGACTTCTTTCTTAAACTGTTCGTATTTTGTAATGTTTCTTTCTTGAAATTTGTTTTGCGACAACAATATATAGTTTCATTTAACTCCCAAGTATGTATAATGATGTTGTGCTGTGGTAGTCCTTAAAGTTGGTATCTTTATTTGTCCCTTTATTCTATTCTTTTTCTATTACTTATACAGTCTAAGGGGTGAGATTTATTTATAAAATAATCTTTGTAAATTTGGCATAGGGAGATTTTTTGGTATATTTTTATAAGTGATGGTACATTAAATTCTTAAAATATACTTACAGTCATAAGGTTTTTTGAGAATCGTTTAAATAATTATTTTTTGTATTATAATTAATAGCCGTATGGTGGACTTATAAGTTCCTCCCCACCCAATAATACCATACTGTAAGAAGGGCTGCACCAAGGCGTAATACACCATTTTAATAGTATTTTTGTTTATATTGCCTAGATTGTAAAAAACATAGATAAATTTTCTCAATCGTTCCACGGTCAGATTGACATGGTCTTACCATTTGACATATTTGTCAATTGTTATTCCTAAAAATTTAATATTAGACTTATGATTCAGTTGAGTACACTCAGTGTTGCACGTGACATTATTTTTACAGTTTATGTATGTATCTTTTCCGAAATCATGTTTCCTATAAATTTAAAGGCTATTTCCTATAAAAGCTCTAATAAAGTACGTTCTAAATTAGTAATCCTCGATGAATGCACTAATTTTTTTTGGTCATTGCTGCCTTTGCTTTTATCTTCTATAATGTAGTCTGTTGTTCATCCAGTTCTTCGGTAATACATTATTTTAAATAAATAAAATAAATAAATAAATATTAAATTGACATTTTTTAAGACTTTGTTAGTCATGTAGACCTCATCAGTGAAGATAACCTCTTGAGTCTGATAAGGGAGCCTCAGTTATTATTTTGTGTATGGGTACATATGTGAATCATTTAATAATACGGGTGGTAATAGAAAATGAATAATATTTAAGTATTTGAAAAAACTTTTAATTTAAACGATTTATGAATTTAAATCGGATTTTAATTTTTTTATTTGTTCTCAAAGGTTAGTGATGCGGCGTATCTAGATAGAAAGATTATTACAGTAGTTAATGGTTTTATAAATATAGTGGTTCTGCATTTGGGTTGTTTTAAATTTAGGCGTTATAATTTGATTTCCATTTCTCATAAGATTAAAGTATTCCCGGTTTTCTGTAAGATTTTTTTCTTTACATATTTTCAATATGGTAACTTGCTTGAAAATGTCATCCGCGTTGCTTAGGTTTATGTTAATTCTTAAAGCATTTATATTATTCCTAATGGCAGGGATCACAATCCTCTGAATCGGAATGATTGACCAACGGTGAAGAAGAAAGAATTTAAAGACATTTCAACATAGAATGATATTAGTGTCATATACATTCTGAGTGTATTGATTTATCATAATATTCATATTCTAAAACATAAGCACGATAATTCATACAATCTCACATATAATGGCAATTTAAATATATTTATTAAGGGGGGGGGTAAGGTTAGTTCGTACAAAAAAGGCATGTTTTTGTGAATTTTTTGTGACTACACAGTTAAAATCTCTTTATTAAAACTAATGGTACATTAAAGTATGACATTTGAAGAATATTGTGTAAAATTTTCAAGAAGAAATATTAAAAAATACGGCAATGGCAGCAATTATTCGGACGTGTCTCGGAAAAAAGTAGAATTGCGGTGTCCATCATAACTTGGTGCTAGATCATCTGAAATCAAAAAATCGAAGTTCATTTGTTAGATAATAATTAGGTTTTCCCAGGTAACGCTAGAAGGGTTTTTTGAAATTTCAATTTTTCAATTTTTTGGAAGACTTTGAAGGGAAAAACGCGATTTTTTGCGAAAAATATCGACTAATTTGTTATTAAAAAATAAAAATTAATAACAAATTTGCAAAAAAGTGTCCAGCGTTACCTAGTAAATTATGTACAGAAATAGTGTTGAAAATTTCAAAAGGATCGGTGCAGTAGTTTTGAAGTTATGATGGACACCGACTTTGAAAACGTGAGATGTGGGGAAAACGCTTTAAAGTTTTGCACACTGTAAAATTCAAAATAAAACTCAACACTTATTTTATACTTACACATAATCGTCGATGCCATGTTCACACAGCAAAGAGCTTTCATCATCAGCATCTTTTTGTCCTTGTCTACGCAAAACTATTCCAATACAATAGCACGTCCGGTAATCCTCAGGTGAGCGCGTCTCTTAGCTACCCGAGCAGGTATAGAAAATCAGTCTGAGTATCGCTCAAATGTTCACAATTTCGTAAATTTTGCTCCGATTGACTTGAAATTTTGACACAATATTCTTGCGATGTTATAAATTCATTTAAAAAATTAAAAATAAAATGCAAAAAAAAAAGTTAAAAACCTTACCCCCCCCTTAATATGTCTGATTTAGTTGCTTATGTTACGTTTTTAGCGCGTTATCCACCTATTTATCCAGTGGCAATTATTACCATCCGCAGGGCTCAGCAATAAGACATCAATAATAGCCAATTGCTTTCAGCTAATTCTTTTTAATTTTTATAAAGTACAGGCTAAATTCATTTTATATTAAGCAAATTTAATAAACTTTGATATTGAAATTGATCATTTCATTTTTACAATGCTGTTATTTCAAAAATATATTTTCTTGTTTGTAATAAAACCTATTTTATTGATGAATTTGGGATTAACTGAACTTCTCCATTCCTTCTCGCGTAGGGTAATAAAATGAATAATTTTGAAAGTTTGGAAATTAAAAGAAATTCGAACATGGGTATTAATTTACTTTACAATATTACTTTCATTAACTCTTTTCCTCTTCTATCAATATTCCCGTTACAACCACCTTTACACCGGTAACTTCGGCTCATTTTTACTCCCTTTATATTAACTCGTGGTGTCTGCTTGCTTGCCGGCTTCCCGTCGAAAAAACTTTGGATCGATTTTTTACCGTTTTTCCGTGATCCAATCGAGCTGAAACTTTGCAAGCAGATTTGTGGCGACGATCAAGAAGATCTATCAAATTTTCGTTAAAAAAAAAAAAAATTGTTTTTTTCATACAAACTTACTAAGTTGTATGAACATATTTCAACGCGTCTGGTAGACGCGAAACCTGATTATAGTATAATTTTGGATTTTTGGAATTTTTTTATTACTCCCTTTCGTAGCGTCGACCGAAGCCCAACGCGCAGGTTTAAGCGCCAAACCAGTTTCCACTAGTAAATGAGAAAGGGAGTATAATAAAAACTTGGTTTTTATGGGTTACTTTTTTAAAGTACTTTACTATTATTTATAGGTATTTGAATAGAATAAATGCGATAAATCTATATTTAAAAACTATTCAGTTTGATAGTTCGCTTATTGTTAAGAGATTCTGTTTTTCTCGAAACTTAAGTAGTGAAAAATATATTAAAATATTATTAAACTCACGTAGACGTAATAAAGTTAATATTAGGTCCTTACATATGAAATTCACGTTTTGCCGTACTGGCAAATTTGATCTCAAATATCTTCTCTTTGGTTAGGAATTCCAAACCCAAATTTATACAGCTATTTACTCATGTATTTGTGTTTTGAAAATTATAATTCATTTGTTTTTTTCTCAATTGTTTTTTTCTTTGCGTAACTCAGTTTACAAAATGAAAAACTTGAAATATCGCGTTATTTACGAGTACGAGTTCCACCGTAGCACCAGGCTGCAGAAACGGCTCGAAGGATTAATGATGTGTATGGCGACGGTGCCGCAAAAGAAAACACAGTGCGTTTTTGGTTCCAACGTTTTCGTTCTGGAAATTTCGACCTGCAGAACAAGCCCCGTGGACGGCCGGAGACCAAAGTTGATAATGAAGAATTGAAGGCTATTGTGGAA
Organism: Agrypnia vestita; assembly: GCA_016648135.1. NCBI lineage: Eukaryota > Metazoa > Arthropoda > Insecta > Trichoptera > Phryganeidae > Agrypnia > Agrypnia vestita. Next base: position 31,288 of record JADDOH010010136.1, read on the forward strand.
GCGGATCCATCGCAAACCACATCCGAGTTAGCTGCAGGCTGCGGTGTTAGTGATAAAACTGTTTTAATCCACTTGAAGCAAATTGGTAAGGTGAAAAAGCTTGAAAGGTGGGTACCTCACGAATTGAGTGAAGCAAATCAACAAACGCGCGTTGACTGCTGCGTTGCATTACTCAACCGGCACAATAATGAAGGGATTTTAAATCGAATCATTACCTGTGATGAAAAGTGGATCCTGTACGATAATCGGAAGCGCTCATCGCAATGGCTGAACCCTGCCGAACCAGCCAAACCATGCCCCAAGCGAAAATTGACTCCAAAAAAGTTACTTGTGAGCGTTTGGTGGACTAGTGCTGGTGTCGTTCACTACAGCTTTCTTAAATCTGGCCAGACGATTACGGCAGATGTCTATTGTCAGCAACTGCAAACCATGATGGAAAAGCTAGCTGCTAAACAACCGAGGCTGGTTAATCGCTCTAGGCCACTGCTGCTTCATGATAACGCTAGACCACACACTGCACAACAGACGGCTACCAAATTAGAGGAGCTTCAATTGGAATGTCTAAGACATCCACCGTACTCTCCGGACCTTGCCCCAACAGATTACCATTTTTTTCGAAATTTGGATAACTTCTTGCAAAGGAAAAAATTCAACTCCGATGGGGCAGTCAAAACCGCCTTCAAAGATTTTATTGATTCCCGTCCGAATGGTTTTTATATTAAAGGGATCGATGAACTACCTATGAGATGGCAAAAGTGCATAGATAGCAATGGTACATACTTTGATTAAATAAATATATTATAATAAAAAAAATCGGCTTTATGTTCCTCCCATACTAAACGTCAATTTCATATGTAAGGACCTAATATTATTTGAATAATAATCTATGCAACTTAAATGCCATATCCTTCAATAATATTAAAAAAAAACTCTTTTCCTAGGAAAGAATGAATACACATTCACGGTTATAAAAGCTATGGCTTTATATAAAGAACCTTCTAGTTAAGCAGCCACGTGGTAAAAAGGGATGAAGTTCTTTCTCTCTCTGGTAAATTCCAAACCACCCTCAATTGACGACCCTTTAAATAATAATAATGAACACATCCCACAAACTTAGAATAATAATTTCTCATTACGTCACGACTGTAACCCATAACAATTTTATATGATGGCATAAAATAAAAACTGGAAACTGTCGTTAAAATTGACGATGTCTCAAGTCGCAACTTGTAAAATAGGCTTCTTTCACCACGTCTAGAATTTTTTCTGATTTTTTATATGTTGAGAAAGATGAAAACGTTTTAAGATATGTAAAAAGGTATCACTATTATAGAATTAGAATTAATATTATCAAGAGCATTACCACTGTCTATTGCCCGTTAACTTAAGAAATTTTTTTACTCCCTTACTTTTAACTCGTAGCGTCTGCTTGTCTGCCAAAAAAACTTTGGATCGATTTTTAACCCTTTTCCCGTGATCCAATCGAGCTGAAACTTTGCAGGCAGACTCGTGGCGACGATAAAAATGATCTTACAGACTTTTGTATATTTTTTAAATTTTTCGGAATTTTTACTTTTTTTTTTCAAATTGGAAACCATACAAATGAGAAAGGAGAGCGACGCGTGGAGAAGGCGAGAAACCTGTTTCAACGTGTCTGACTCGACCATGAGTCCGGTCAAACAGTTTCGCCGACGCCGTGCCCCCCTATACCAATTATTACGTTTTCAGTATTCTCTAAGTTTTAAGGATAATAATTTACATGGAATAGATTTTCCACATGAACTTAAAGCAAGAGGAATATGTTGATAGAATATCAAATTGGAAACAATACAAATGAGAAAGGGAGTATAATAAAAACTTGGTTTTTATGGGTTAGTTTTATTTATTTTATTCAGATATTGGAAATGGCGAATGTTACATTGTGTAAAGTGATCACTTAAGCCAACCATAAGATAGGTCATAAGTCCTATGTACACCCAAATGACTTCTATACCTACTTTCCCATAAGAAATACAGTTTCGTCTGTGTGAGATATCTATAATATACATTAATTTTATTTTCTATGATAATTGTTTAATTGTCTTACTAATATATAGTATTCTAACTACTCGTATTAATTTTAATTGTGTTCACAGTATAACAATATTAAGAGTACCTCGAATATTATTAAAAGTTCTAAGCGACGACGCGCTGTGACATATAATTTTTACAATTTCATCACAAATATTCATTGTTCGCGAAAGCTTTGCGTGACAATATTAACCCAGACGCGAGCTCGCCTTTAAAGGCGGCGCTATTTTATTTCCAGGCAAAGTTACTTACAGCCAAGCCTTTACATTCTACCCGAAGAACTTCCAGAGGCCGCCCGGAAAGCCTGGAGTATCATTGAGGGCGTATTGAAGTCACCCTTCAAAAGATTCCAGACAATACACTTTCTTAAGTGTTCAAACATAAGTTCAAAGTCAATGTACGTCTTGCGACTTTCCGTGTGAACAATGGTAAATCTATTACAGTGTACTTGCCAGGAATTTGAATTCATTTTGTCAGATATAATGTAATACAGTCATTAGCGTCGACCGGAAGTGAAGTACGTCGGATAATAATATTATTCAAGGTTTGGCTGGCATATTTATGATTATATTTATTCAGATATCTCGGGGTTTTGTTTTAAAATGACTCGAGATGGTACAATAAAAATGATAAGATCACTGTGTACACACATCACAGTAAAAAAAATTAAGTCAGTATGGCCTTCAGCTTTGGATATTGACTGAGATAAATTCAGGATGCAGAGTTGAGATACAATGTAGCAGGGGTGACATTAAGAGATTATGTCAGAAATTGAATTATCCAAGAGGATCAAAGGATGAACCCACTGTTGTTAAAAAAAATCTTAGTTATGTTGGTTTGGACTTACCCTTCGTGTGGGAAACGCATGACTGCTTCAACCTGTTTTTACATTTACATAACAACATACTCCTTTAATGACCACAGATGTCACTAATGGGATATCTATTTTATGATTTATATTTTATATCCATTTCAATCAATGTATACATTAATCACCTTATATTTTTCATATGTACGCAGTCAACTGGAGTTTGGATCAGTAGTCTGGAACACTCATTATTCTACATACAGTGAGCGACTTAAAAATATCCAACACAAATTTCTCAATATTTTAAATTTCCGTTCTCGTTTAGAATTCAACTCATACACAGAAAGCGAGTGTTACCATAAAATCCCTCCTCTGTCAGATCGAAGATGCATACAAGATCTGTGTTATCTTTATAAAATCTTGAATAATTTGGTTGATTCGCCCTATTTATTAGAGCAAATAGGTTTAAGTTGTCCTACATACTCAACGCGTTCAATAATTTATTTTACGCAAACTTTGGTAGGACTAACTACATAGAAAACTGGTTTGTAACTCGTTGCACCTCAAAATACAATATGTTAAATTCTACAAATAATCTAGACATTTTTACTGACAATTTGCTTTTATTTAAAATGAAACTCCGTAATCTCATTTATGACTATTGACTTGATACTTCTTTAATTGAATCCCACTCCCCCCCTCTCCCCACCCCTCCCATTTTATGCATTATCATAATTTAAATCTTTGACATATTTATTATTTATCACATATTCTTTATCATTGTTTTTTATTTAGTTTTTTTTTTACCAGCTTCGAGGAAACTTTACTGCTCACGAATATTTTTTTGATATTATATTAATAAAAATTTAAAATTGTACTGTATATTATGCAAATAAAATAAAATAATTTTTTTTTTTTTTTGAATTTTTAGTAATACCCTTTATGAGTAATGAGATTCTTCCGAATTATCAGCATTACACTGAATATATTATGCTAATAATTTGTTTAATTAAAATATATATACAACTTCCAAAAAGTAAACAGACATGGTATTCTATTAGGGTGAAAATGGTGAACGTTAGATCGTGTAAAGTTATCACTTAGGCCAACCGTACGATAGGTCGTAAGCTCTATGAAAACCCAAAGACTTCCAAACCTACTTGCCCATAATAATATAATTTCGTCTCTGTGAGACATCTATAATATATATTAATTATACGACAACCGTTATATTATATTCTAGAATCCCCTGGTTGTTTCTTTCTTTATCATGGCAATATTTGTAACTAGGTACAAATTTTAACTTAATACTTCATTCTTCGTACTCCGACCGTGTTTATTTCTATATTTTCAAATACATTTCTTCGGTATTGTCGGCTGTCTAAAAATTCAAGTTCGCATCTGACGTTATTTTGCCAGTCTGGAAATGAAGAGAGAGAATATTAATCAATGTTAAAAGGACTTTTTCTTTTTTGCTTTCGTTTCGAGATTTGACACATGCCTTAGTGATTTTTCATTTTCGTCGAAATCTTCGGTGCGGCAGTCTCAAAAATGTTTCAATTTATTTTTATTCGGAATACTACAAGATTTTCAATGACTCTTATTTTTAATACACAGATTGTCAACAGATGGTTAATGACTCTCACGAAGAGTACAATTTTTTTCCATTTTGTTCTTTTTACAATTTATCAAATCAAACAGGGTTGCGTAATGTCTCCATGGTTGTTCAACTTGTATTTGGATAATTGTGTGAAGGAACTGGAATTTATGATTGAAGGATCGAAAATTAGTGATTTGATTGTATGTTGTTTACTGTACACGTATCATGTAGTATTAATGGCAAATAGCGAACAAGACTTAAAGCAAGATGTATGATGTATGCAAGGAAAGTGACCTTAGTATGAACGTAAACAAGTCAAAAGTGATGGTATTCGAGAAAGAGGAAAGTAAGACAACGTGTAAAATACTAGAAGGTACCTAATGAACGTTTGGAACAAGTAGATGAGTTTGTATAGGATAGATGTTCGATAGAAGAGGAAATTTTGAGAAAGATATCGAGAGTAGAGTGACTGCGAGGAATAGGGTGAACGGTGCTTTGAATGCAATAATTTATAATAGAAATATGTCTACCGAGGCAAAACTAGCGGTACACAATGGAATTCTGGTACTATCACTGATGTATGGAAGTGTATTGCAGAAAAAGAAGGAAAGTAGACTAAAAAAAGCAGTGGAGATGAAATCCCTTAGGCGTATGTGTGGTAAATCCATTTATGACAGAGTAAAGAATGAAGATATTAGGAACGAATGTAAAACTGACCTTAGTATAATTAATAGAATTAAGAAAGGGTCGCAGATGGTTTGGGCGTGTAGCGAATGAATGAGAAAAGAATAGTAAGAAAGATATGTAATGCAAGTTTTGATGGCGCCAAAAAGACCATCGACCGCAGATGACGTGGCGTGATCAAATTAACCAAATAATGGAAGATGGTCCCGTCAGAAGCCTCAAAAACCGACGAGCTTGCACGCGAAGATGTATGAATGTGGATGAGGCGATAGTTGTATGTCAGGACAGAAGAGTGTGGCGCTCTATCCTCTCTGCCTACCCCCACGGGGAAACGGCGTGATGGTAAGTAAGTAAGTAACTTTTCAAATTTGGGAGATATTTATTTTGCTCTCTCTATGAGAGTCATAAGTCTCTAAAATACTATAATTTACTCTAAAACATTATACTTCATATACTAAAATACTCTAAAATGAAATATAATACCAGTTACAGAGTAATTACTAAATATGACTTTAAAATAAAATGTAAAAACAATTTTCGTTAATTAGAGGAATATTTACTTACATTATACACATTTTTATAAACACTGTAAACTATAAAATTACATTATAAAATTCTAGTATGTAAAATTACCGCATGAAGTGCGGATTCAAGGTAAACAAAGTCTATTCACATGACACGCAACAGCTTTCGGCGTAAGCAAATATTGAGAATTTGACTTATGGTAAGAATATATCCAGACAACGATTACTTGGTGATATTCTGCTTGCCATTCCGAAACATAACGTAACACAGAAGAAAGGTCAGAAATATCGAGAAAAAAAAATTGAAGTCGCTTATCTCTGTAACTACTGACATGTCGCCCAAAGTGTAAAAAATATTTTCAAAATTATCCAAAATTGAGTGAAGAAGGCTTTTGTTTTCATTTTTTTTCATTATTAAATTTATACATATTTTCTATTATTATAGATCGTGCCAAGCCTTATACAGCTTGTCGGCACGTTTCTTTTCCAGTTTCTTGCATAAGTACATTGCATATTTAGTTATAGGTATAATTTTCAAAGGATAAAATACATATTAAAAATAATAATATTATATGAACATAACAAAACTAGTGAGACTAGGTATCAGATAATATGTAAAAATGTAAAAAAGTAAAAGATAATAATATCATATGAAAATAAAAAAAAATTAAATATAAACTTAGTAATGAGACTAGGTAACCGATTTAAGTCAATTTAAATTTTCGACATTCGTAGTGAAGTATCTATTATGTATACCGACGGAGTAATTCAAATTTAGAAAATATTCCGCCACGTTATCGGGCCGCCGTAATCAAACTTTACTAATGATTCCAATTTGAAAAAACCAATAAAATTTCTAAAAATCCAAAATTATACTATAATTATTAATTTTTTTTAACGAAAATTTGATAGATCTTCTTGATCGCCGCCACGAGTCTACTTGCCAAGTTTCAGCTCGATTGGATCACGGGAAAAGGGTTAGAAATCGATCCAAAGTTTTTTCACCCGGCAAGCCGGCAAGCAAGCTGACGCCACAAGTTAATATAAAGGGAGTAAAAAGGCATTGAGTCCAACAGTATGAAGCAAATGACTTGTCTAGATTTTAGAGTCAAGTTATTTAATAGGAATTTTCTTATTTTTCTTCCTCTTCTTGTAGATTGGATGATATTCTTGACGTGCTCCGGTATTTTATTGAAGAGTCGAGTTGCTACGAGACATCCTGTATGTATAATATTTTTGTGAAAATTTCACTTTTTAGTCCGAATTGGGAACAAGCGCTCCAGCTTTGTGTTCGATAAATGAATTACATCAAATTAATTTAAACGAGTGACAAAATGAATCAGCGCTAAACGGACTTACATTTGCGTTCGTCACAAAGCTGGAGGCCCGATCGGATGATTTACCGTCCAATTTGTGGCCGGGGTTTTCACCTCAATTTCGTTAATCCGCCCCGTTATCAATCGCTCGATTGTCTCAGATTTACATTTTAAATTGTGAAGCCAGATCCAATATTGGCCGAGTCGGCGGGCGGTCTCCCGGACCGCGGGGTGGTACCTTGATTCGGTAATTTATTTAAATCGGAAATGAAAACAGGTTGCGATACGTGAGAACTAAGTTCCGGGACGAGGACCAATATTGACGGCCTCATTATATTGTTTGCACTGCTCGGCTTTATTAATGATACGGATCGCCCGAAGAGATGAAGGTATTTCATTGAAATGCATATTATTAATTGATATTCATCAAAGTTACAAAATATGAATTAAAAATATAATAATACATTTAGAGAATAATTATAACATTAAAACAAAAAACAATATTTTAAAAAAGTAACCCATAAAACCGAGTTTTTATTATACCCCCTTTCTCATTTACTACTTGAAACATTTTTTTTTCGCTTAACCTTCGCCTTGGGCTTCGGTCAGGCGACGCTACGAGAGAGTAATAAAAAATTTCCAAAAATCCAAAATTATACTATAATCAGGTTTCGCGTCCACCAGACGCGTTAAAATATTTTCATACAACTTAATAAGTTTTATGAAAAAACCATTCAAAATTTGAAAAAAAAAAAATTTAACGAAAATTTGATGGGTCTTCTTGATCGTCGCCACGAGTCTGCTTGCAAAGTTTCAGCTCGATTGGATCACGGGAAAGGGGTTTAAAATGGATCCAATTTTTTTTCGTCAGACAAGAAAACCAGCAGACGCCACGAGTTAATATAAAGGGAGTAAAAATAATAAAATATCCCCAGACAGCAATTTTCTGCTGGTATAAAGGAACATTAAGAAGAAAAGTATACATAAAACTAGCTGTAACCCATCAAAATGACGGAATATTGGTTCGCGTCTTTGCTAAGCTATCTACTATAATACAGTAAATTATTAGTGTAGCAGACAGGGCGTCAAATTAATGTAGTGTTTATTTAGCTGCCAAGACCCTCAGCAACAATAAATATGCTTATATAATTTTGTAAACGTTATAAAAAGGTGTCACCTATGAATGTGAATAAATAAATCTTAATTTAATCTAAGCCCTAGTATATGTTTATAATATATTTTTGGCGGTCCACGGAGAGGCGGTGGTAGCGAAATGCGTAGAACGACCGGTTCGGGTTTGCTGACCCTGGGTTGAAGCCCCATCTCCGGCCATTTAATTTGATCTTTTAGCCGTGAATTCGAACGAAATTACGGACGTTTCAAATTACGGAAGTTATGGATGGACAGACAGACAGACGGATAGACAACGAAATTATTATGTTTGATGAAGTACATATATTAACCATCAATTTGTTGAACAGTTTATCTCCTCCCCAACACAAGTCTTTTTACTTGTTTATGGAATAGTTTCACATTATTTAGTTCCTTTACGTTATTGGAAATTCCATTATAAAAGTCGATTGCAGTATATATAGTATATAGGAATCCATGTATTTTCTCTATTAGTTCGCGGTACATCAAGTCTTATATAGTCTCTTGTTGTTATGTGTTGTCTATGTACGTTTGTATTCTGGTAAAGGATAATATTCTTTTGAGTAATTTATTCTTTATTTTATAAATCATCTTTGTCCCCTCGACATATATCAGATCTTTAAGGAAGCATGCCGATTTTGTACAAGTCATTGGTTCTGGTGTATCGTTTTTGGTTGAGGATTATTTTAAGGGCTCTGTTACAGTTTTTTGTATCATTCCTTGCGCCTGTGAACTACACAGTGACTAAATAATAATGCCATGTATGTATATAATGTGAGGGAGACCAAAAACATCATCAATATTTTTTTAGTTCATGTTTAAAATAGTCTAGTTTTCTTCATCATTCATTCTCCAATTATAGGCTCAAATTTTTTTATAAAGGCTTGAATTTGATTCGTCCATAGAAGTCTCTAATCTATTACATTAATTAATTACAACATATTATTTTGAATATTATTAAACCAATTGTTTGATTCTCATTTAAACAGGGCGCATCTCCTTGTGTTGTCAAAAATTGGCATTCTGAGGAAATTGGATTCAAAGTTTCAATTTTCAGAAAAATATCATGTGAAGTAAACTATTAAATTTTTTTTTGTGCGACATAATTTATATTTTTAATATAATATTTCATAAAGTAACGTATGAGAAGGAAATTGTATTTTAAATAGTTTTATTGAGATATCATACTCCAAGACTAGACTAATAAATATTTTAATCAAGCGATTTGAGATAAGTCATCATGAAGGTACTTTTTTTTTGTTATATTATACCAGCATATAAAAATTCTTTAAGAGAGCATTGAAAGTAATGAAGAAAACATTATTTTTTTACAAGTTTTAATATTTTTCTTCACTTGCATTGAAACGAATGAATTTTTAATATTTTTTATAATTTATTTTCATGATAATGCAACATTTTATAGAATTTGAGAAATATTGAAATAAAATGCAAACTTTGAAGTCGCATATCTCAATAACTATTGATGTTAGGATATAGTTTCTTGAACATTTTCTACTTATAATAAAGGCAGAAATCTACATGAAAAGTGTTGTGAACTATGTATACCTTTTATAAAGACTCTTTATATATACAGCAGTGAACTTTTTAATTTTTAGTTTTCTTAATATTCACCAATATTTTTTTCCTCTAATAGCTTTCACTTTTTGACGTTTATTATTATTATATTTTTGAAAATGCGTGTTTTACTATCAAACTAACAATGTATGTTAGCTTATTAGCAATTCAGCGGAAACACGTAATTGGCTGATCTTTTTGTTACATTTCTATTATTGCTTGGTAATGTATTTTCCGAATTATAAATATATACATGTTATTTTTTTTTTTTTAATTTTTTAAAATCTTTTGTTTACCCTTCAATTTGTGATTCTGATAAACATTGGAGGAAAATTATATTTATAAATAATTAAATTTCTAATTCAATAGTTAAAAATATTTCAAATGTTATTCAACCAGCTTTTTATACTAATAATAAATTAAAAAAATAAATATTAAATAATAAAGATAAGGATAATTTTTTAAAAAAATCGGGTGTTTATAAATTAATTTGTAATGATTGTGATTATTTTTGTATAGGAAAAACGTGTGGAAATTTTGAAATTAGAATTAAAGAACACTTAAGGTGTTTAAATAGTAATAATTATTCTGAATTTGCTAACCATCTTTTGGCTACGGGTCATTCTTTTGATATTAATAAGGGTTTACAAATTTTACATACAAATTGATAAATTAGAAATTTTGGAAATAAGAAAGAGTGTAAATAGTAAATTGAATATTATAAATAATCAGGTCCTTTTTGCAAATAGTTATCTTTTAAATTTAATTTCATATTAATTAGGTACTTTATATTATTATTTTCCATATATAACTTTTTAATATTTTGATCTATACTTCGATTTTTAAATATTATTTTTGTTTTCCTGATGAAGAAGCCATTGGCTTTGAAACATGTTGATTTTTTTCAATAAATAAGTGGTTTAAACAAAGTTAATTTATATTAATTATATTAATTATATACATGTTTCTTTATTAATTTATGAAGACTTGTATTTTAAGGTCTGTAAATTGAAGGTTATCCAATAAGTTATGGAAAGTGTTGTGTTTAAACTATCCTTGTGGAATAGAACGTGAAACCAAGGCATTCGCAGAACCAAAGTAGAAGATATAGGCCACCGAATAATAAAGCTGAAATGGGTTGAGCACTTTAACTGAGGGAATGACAACCGATGGGGTTAAAAGGTTCTAGAGTGGAGGCTTTCTACTGAAATCTGAAGCGTAAGTTATCTCGTATTGTCGATGATATAAAAATAGGGGAAACAGCGGAGGGCAGAGGATAGAGTGCTATAGCTGTCGTTAGGAGAGGCCTGTACCCGACAGCTGATGAACGTCGACTGTGGAGAAATCTGACAAAGCCTTTTATTCAATCTCAATTTTTTTTTAATAGAGATGCGAACACGGAATACGTGTCACATCAATATTCTTACTATTTTCAAACTAAGCTAAACGCTTGTGCTATGAAAATAGGACCAACTTGCTAGTCTGGAGTGAGGTTCAAACCCGCGACCTTTGGATCACGAGGCGAGTGTCCTAACCACAAGACCAACAAGCTACTGATAAATGATTTCAAGAATAATACTGTTGGATTACAGTTAACGTTCTAGAAATTATGCGTTATGATTATGAAATAAGGTGAAAAATACGAACCTATGTTACCTCTTCTGTATGAGTTTAAAAATATATTTTTTATTTTCTACCCAAATACAAGTTTCGAGAGTAATAGAATTTCTCATCGACAATAATTATAGTAATAAACTGAATCATTTCAAATATTTTTTTTACATTGATTTAGTGGAAATACAAATAATTAATTGATTAACTACTGACAGCTGAGCTGGAGTTACTGGTGTAAAGGTAATTGTAATGGGAATATTGAAAGAAGAGCAGAAGACTTCATGAAGGTTCATTCATTTTATTAATTAAATGCGCCATGGGATGGAGAAGTTAAATAGTACATGAACGAAAAAAAAAATTTTTTATCCATGATGTGGTTCGCAAATTCAAAAAAATTACTAGTTCGACAACGATGATTTTATTTTAGTTTAATGCTGTGATTTCTAGAAGCAGCGTTGGCGTTCTGTCCTCTCTACGCAATTTTTATTTAAACGGCGTGATGGTTACTGAGTTATATTTAATACAACTTTTTCCATTTAGTAGTTTATTACTTATTTAGGTTTCATATTACCTTACATTTCAGTATTATTTTAAATTTCTGTACAACTCGACGCGTCGAGAGGGTCTCCCCGGTTCTTCTCACTTAAAATATAAAATCTATGTTTTTATTTCGTGTCGTGTGTACTGCGTAACGTGTAGTGAGTCCTGGTCATGGTATTGCGTCACAAGCTGAAGGGTAGACGGGTCTGTAAGAGACCATCTGAATGCACAAATAAATTGTACTTTTGAATTTACAAAAAAAAAAATTAGTCAATCAACACCTTCGGCATGGAGCTCGTACTTTTACACATAGAAAGATCATTCACTTGAAGTGAAATAGAAGCATTTTGTTATCGCCGTAATGTTTTTTCTAAACTCAAAAAGAAAGATGGCTTATAAATTCCCCAGACTATGCTGAAATATAACAATAAAGCTTTATGAAAACTAAACGGGTCTTGATTTGTCATTAAGAACTGCTGCAAGTGCGAATTAGGGGAGACAAAGGGGTGGTGGTGAGGGGTATTGTTGAGGTCTTGGATTTTTGACCTTTTTAAAATAAGGGTGATCGAAATGAAGAAGTTAAAATTTTAATGAAATACTAGCTGTACGCGTAATTTGTTAGGCGAACGATGCGTGTTGCCTGAGCTATTGGTGTTATAATTCCAGATTCATTCCAACAACTCACTGACGTTACGAACAAGTTGACAACGAAATTATTATAATCAGATAGATTTGGATTGCGATCGGAAAAATTTATATGTTTACAATGTGGGCAATTGTAATTTTTTGTACTTAACTTGGCTTACAGTAAAATGAATGCACATTTGCGTGACGTCAACAAAAGATTACTTACATGAGATCACTTAATCACTAAATTATTACTAAATAAGAGAAATAATTTACTAAATAAGTAATTGTAGTAATACAAAATTGTATCTACTACAAGAAGTACAAGTGTACTGGTACAAAAATTTCAAATCTATTGGCGAGGGGGGGAGGAGGGGGGGGGGGTTGTTCGTTCAAAAAAAGTATTTCAACCATTTTGTGCACATCAAAACCTCAGTGAATAATATATTTTTATCTACACATCAACTTCACAAAAATGTCGGCCAAAAATTTCGCATATTAAAAAACACTTTAATTTAAAATTTGAAATGTGTGGTTTGTATTGTGCATTTTATGGTGTGCTGTTTGAAATATGTGCTTTGAAATTTTAGGTGCTTGTAACTTGTGGTGTGCGTAGTTTGTAGCGTGTGCAATTTGTAGTGTGCAATGCACTTCAGTATAATTTAATACTAAATAAAAAGTTGGGAAGGGAAAGGATAAGGAAAATAGTCGAGTGGGTGGAAAATCACGATCCAGTCATGAGAGACCGACTTGGATGTTGACAATTTCTTGTGGGTCTTTGCCTCCTCGAAAGTTTTCCCTTCGTTTTCCCTTTTCTTCGCGCAGTTTCTCTCCAGTTTTGAATCACAAAGGCATATGTGTCATTGAGAACATTTTCGATGCACCTTTTATGCATTCCCAAGCTCTTACGGCCAGCTGGACTTGTGTTCAAAAGTGACTTTGATCTTTGCTGTTTTGTCATCTTTTCCACATGCTTAACTCCTCTGTGTCGGTGATGTAATGTAGGTTTACATGTGACAGAAAATATGAAATATCTACCTTATTTACGAAAACTAAAACGTCACATTTTTTGTAATCATCGAATAGACATTTTCACACCAAAATGACTAAATTAAACTGTTACGAATGTACGGATTTTTTAA
>JADDOH010010137.1:0-13567 GCA_016648135.1 Agrypnia vestita
GCTGTGGATGAAGAAATTAATACGTTTGTAAGAAACAATCTTTCTTATATCATCTTTTAATACAGTGTATTTGAGCCGTATAATTACAAAATCCGCTCTGGACGAATTTTGAAAAAATGAGGTTAGATTTTCAAATAGTGGAGTATCTAAAAATCCATCGAACATTGAGTAAAAAATCCCACTCCATTGCGTTAATAGTAAAACAAACATTTGGATGAGTTGCAAAACTTGCTTTGAATCACACGTGAGTTGAGAAATACTCTCTGAAAGTACTGCAATGCGTAATTAAGAAGTGTCAAAATAATCTCCGTTCATAAAAGTGCGTAGCAAATTTGTGTTTCTCATATCTTACTAACATATTCATTATAATATATGCGGATCAATTGCCACATTGAAAATTATTTGGTTAAGCACACCTACATTATTTTATTAATGCTTATAAATGTTTGATTTTTCATAGTTTTTTTATAACATAAAATATTGTTGAACTTTCAGGTGATTGTGGGTATCCATCAGAGTCCTGGCTTCTTATGCTTTCATAAAATCCAGGAAAGAATACACCGAATCTAGGTATACAAAAGCACACAACAAAATCAGAAATGTTGTGAAGACAACTTTTTAAGTCAACATTTCGGTACATTCTGAAGCATTCAATTCTGCATTACAGTCGGACCGTTGCTGGACAAATTGTATACTCATGTGTAGTTCACAATATATGCATATGTGAAATGTTGCAATGGCAGCACAACTAATGGTAACTTTTGATTTATTTTATTCATTTAATGGAAAACTGAAGATTTTCTATATAATGTTACAATATTTTAATTATTTTGATTTCAGGTGATGTTGCAGTTTTCAGTTTTAGTAAAAAATCTTCCGTTTAATGCACATATAAAAGGCTTACCAAGATGGGGTTGACAAGTCTGGAATAATGTTGTACAGTGATAATAAAAAAATAATGCTTTGTTTACCATTTTTATATTTATAAATTTTGTTTGTTTATTTTTGTTTTAGTTTATTATATATTACTTTGACTTTGTACATTTAATAACTCCGCCTTGTTTAAGAATAATTATTCTAAATATATTCAATACATTCAGCATTTTTGTCAGTTTTCTTTACGGTTCTTTTTGGAAAATGTACTTATTTTACACATTGAATTAATTTATGTATATTCATTAGAGACTGTTGATATTTTAGTTTTGTTTAACTTATTCTTAATTTTAACTTATTATGATCCTAAGAACAATTAAACTGCAATAGCAGTTATTCTTACCTTATTTTTGATTTGAGGGTAGTATTTTATGTAATTATGAACAATGATATTAAACATACTTATTGAATGAAATAATTGTCTCCAAAGTTTGCTTTTATTTTTCAATATTTCTGAATTGAGTAAAAAAAAATAAAATGAAATTATATTGAATATTAAAAGATCATAATCGTTAATATAATTCAAATAAAATGATAAAAGTATTTTTCAAATTTGTGCAGGGTTTTAAACATTTTATTTGACTTGTATTAAAGTGAATAAATTTTAAAATTTGTCGCACTACCTATACTGTCTAATGATAGTCCTACGTTTAACAGAAGATAAGTCGTAGATATTGAAAAAAATGCAATTTTCATCATCGTTTTGAAAGTCATTGATCTCTAACTATTGATATTAAAACACTATTTATTGTTCATAATTTGAACATTTTCGACTCATAATTTATTCAGGAATCTGCCTGTAAAGTATGGTGGACCAGCTCCCTGTATAACAGACATATAACAAATAACACTGATGACACATGACGTGGTTGGAAATCCTTTTCGCTGTCTTACTTGCCGGCAAAGCATGAAATAAAATTTAACTAGCTTAGATGGCTAATATGGCTGTTTTGATAGATAGATATTATTGACACAGAAAATATTATTAGATCCCACCGAAGTTCTTCAATAATCAATTCTTTACTGGCACAACTGTACAAAGAAAGATTTAAAATATCAAAAGCAAAATATAAAGACCTGCGTAAACTATGTGAAAATGGCATAATTCCCAGAAGATTTCGTCATGAATACTTGACACTGTCCCATGATCCTAAAGCGGCTGATGTTTTAGCAAATCAAATGAGGATGATGCACAAGTATAGCACTGTGCATTTGGTGTATGTTACCAAAAAGCGTTTTATTGTAAACATACTTGACAAAAGACAATTTATTGAATATTATTATGTCAAATATTCTTATCATTATAATAATTTTTTAATTTATTCTTTGGGAGGGATTGTAATGTGGGAATTCCCGCATTTTTAGAATATCATTAGTGTCAAACTTAATTGTTTCCAAGAATTAATATTAATAATTTTGTCTCTATTTCATTTGCAACAAATTGTATAGCTATCCTCTTCATTGCATGTATTACCTTTCGTTAGTGTTTGAACAAAATTGTTTCTTAGAATCGTGCAGAAATACAAAATTATGTAGCATTTCTTTTCAATAGTTTTCTTATAAAAACTTAATTGTTACCATGAATTAATATCAATAATGTGCTCTATCTCATTTACATCTAACTGTATAGCTATCCTCTTCATTGTAGGTATTACCTTTCATTAGTTTTTGTAAATTGCTTCTTAGAATCGTTCAGAAATACAAAAAACTACAGCAAAGCAGTAATAATTAATCGATTTTTATAATAAGTGAAAGACATTAATAAAATAAATACTCTATATAAAATTTTGTTCCTAAAGTATATTCCTTAAAAAATGAGAAGAAAAAATCTTTTGTAAAATTTTGTTTTTGTCAGTCGTGTTTTGGCTATCATGGGATGATATAGAAAGAAAAACACTTGTTCTTTTAGTTCTACATTTTTAATTTTTGAGACGCGTTTCGCCTTACGAGGGCATTGTCAATCTCATAAGATATTGACTGATTGGTAATGCCCTTATAAGACGAAACGCGTCTAAAAAAATTAAAAATGTAGAACAAATCTTGCTTCATCAAAAGAGAAGGTGAAACAAAGCTGATCACGCTCCTTGGAAGTAGCAGAATTATAAATATTGAGACTTAAAATTCCTGAAATTGGTATCATTAGGTCAAAATATTGTAATAACGCTTCCGTCAATATGAAGAAAACGCATGTAAGTTTTTACCTACTGACAATTTCAATTACAAACCTTTGTCGCAATTTTAAATATCATTTGTGCCTATCTTTGACATTTGACATATATATATATATATATATGTACCTACCTATGGGTACAGAGTTAAGGGATGTCACCGATAAATCGGTTTTGCTAATTTCGCGTTCCGTCATTTTTGCGGTAGGAACTTTTCTGCATTTGGGACATAAAAAAGATTTTAGATTATAATAATAAGCAAAAATTGGACTCGTGTCCCAATATACCGCTTTGTATATTTATACTTGAAATACGAAGTTTTGTGCTACATAATACGTACTATAGATAGCATAAAACCACAGTATACTAAGAACAGCAATACGTCTTCATACAAACGGCCGCTACCCATTAAAATGTGCGTGTGTGCTCGGCGCCGTGTACGCACGCATTGACATAGAATATGGGGGCACAAGGCAGCGGCAGTAAGGGCCGTGCCTTCGGTGCCATTCGCGCTCACAGCCGCCGCTTTAGAAAAAAAAATGCGCTTCCTGAAAAAAATGCCTTTTTTATGTTTGTGGTGCTTTACTAAAAAGGAGTGTTGACCATCACAAAGACTGTGAGTTTTTAAAAATCTACGTTGATGTTAATCAGCGTTCTTGCAATTTAAGTGCAGAAACTAGGTATACTAATTAGAGAAATTTTCGGGTTTCGTGTCTACCTTATGCGTCGGAATCTCAGAAGCTACGAGTTAAAAGAAAGGGAGTAAAAATAAAGTGACAACCCTAGCGTCAATGCAAGAGTAGGCTAATAACTCGCCGACAGGCCGGAGATAAACTACTGTTCTGAGTATACTGTGATAAAACGTTCGTATTTCAAGTATAAACATATATATATTATATATTGCGCGAAACTTACGCTAAAATACCAAAATCACGAAATAGATTATTTTATTAAAACGAATTTGATTCTGATTAATATTTTATTATACACAAGTGCTTTTGTACAAAAATGATACTGGATCTCATATTGTACCACGATTTTTGATTTTAATAAAATATAAAGAAATCACTTAAATTAAAAGAGATGTTAGAAAAATCAAGAAATATATATATTTAAGTGACATAATTATATTTAAACTCAGCACACTGACGAAAATTCATTATTTTAAGGAATTAACTTGTATTTTAAGCATGCGATGCATGAAATTTTTTTTTTATAAACCTAATCCCAAAATACACAACGTTAAAATTAAATTTCGATGTAATTTTGAAATTATTATAATTTTGGAACACATTTGTGTTGACTAGACCTCTTTCCATTTAAGAAAGAAAATCGAATTAGTATTTGTAAGCCATGCGTACGACGCACGTTGTTTCATTGCGTTGGCGTTTACGGGTATAAACACCAACACAATGAAACAATTCGCATCACACGCACGGCTTACACATACTAATTCGATTGTCTTTCTTGAATGGAAAGAGGTCTACCCGTCCGACCGATTAAAGTAGGTACTATAAGTTTTAAGAGAACTTAATAAATAAAAAATAAAAAAATGTCGATTCATAGGAATGTGTACATCCCTTCCATCTGTTGCGAATAACTTAACGTTTGTTTACGTTTTAGAGCATTCTCATTGGTTGAATTCATTAATTCCAAATCTGTCAAACTTAAAACATCCCATTTGACGGCGTCACAAGGTTATATGAATAGCTATCAAGATCCAGATATAACATAAAGATCCAGACATTGCTATCTTCAGAATCGGGCCCAATGTCTGGATCTTTAAGATCTTTATCCCAACACTTAATAGACGATAATAAAAATTAAAAATGTCCAGAGCGGATTTTGTAATTCTACGGCTCAAATACACTATATTAAAAGGTGATATAAGAAATATTGTTTCTTACAAACGTATTAATTTCTTCATCCACAGCGTCCAGATGAAATATCATGGCTTAACTTGTCATGACCGCGTTCGGCGTTACCGCGTATTCAAATCTTCCCATCTTGACATTTGACAGATAACAATTTACATCTCTCTCCCTCCCTCTATATCTATCTCATGTAGAAACTTACAGAAACAAAGACCGACGTAAAGCTATGTCTCGTTTATTTTTAATTTTTATTATCGTCTATTAAGTGTTGGGATAAAGATCTTAAAGATCCAGACATATCTGTCAAAAAATGTCAAGATGGGAAGATTTGAATATGCGGTAACGCCGAACGCGGTCGTGACAAGTTTAGCCATGATATTTCATGTGGACGCTGTGGATGAAGAAATTAATACGTTTGTAAGAAACAATCTTTCTTATATCATCTTTTAATACAGTGTATTTGAGCCGTAGAATTACAAAATCCGCTCTGGACATTTTTAATTTTTATTATCGTCTATTAAGTGTTGGGATAAAGATCTTAAAGATCCAGACATTGTTATTTTCAGAATTGGGCCGATTGTCATTTTACTTTCTTTGGCTGGTATTCTTTGGGATATTCACTGCAAATAATACCAACCCAATATTATTAATAATTATTGAATAAGTTTAAAAAAAAAGATTTTTGGGCTCTTATGTTAGGCCCCGTTTCTGATCGGGAATGTTAACTAAAACTGTGTAAACCCAAAGAAATATTACCGTGTGTATATCTAACAAAACAAGCTAAAAATTAAATTGATTTAAGCACTATTCTTGCTTGTGTAAAATTCATCAATCAGAGATCAGCATGTAACTACGTCGCGTCATTTTATCTATGGTTTTCTGGCATTTGACAATAAAACGTTCGTTCGACGCGACATCTAAGGATTATTTAGTATTTTAAATATAAAAGTACATTTATCGTCTTCTATAGTGCACCGTGTCTGTTGCGGTCAAGTCTGAGCCCAGGTCTCCCGCCCAGAGCAACGGCGGCGAAGTCTTGCGCAGTGAGGCGGAAGTCTCACAGCTCCATGTCAAGAAGGAAATCGCTGATTCAGGAACAGTCACCATCAAAGCTGAACCAGGAACGTCCACTGGGAGAGGTGGCGATGATCCGCATCAAGATGTATTGCAAGTTGGGATCAAAACGGAGTGTTTGGACTCTTCTAGCTTGGATGACCCACAAACTAGTGAGTTAATTTGCAACTTAACCTTAAACATCTGGGATATAACTACGCAGAAGTGATTCAAATTTTAATGTGCTAAAGAACGGAAAAGTCTTCCGATTTATTGAATACTGGTGATAAATCTCGTACTTTGATGAACACAATTACCTGTTTACACTTTTTGAAAACAGATTTAAAAAACAATGTACAAATTGGACCGTATTCTGAACGAAGCAATATTGAAATAAAACACAAATCACATTGTTTTCACCACTTTATTAGATTATACAATCTACATGTTTCCAGAACAATGTTCCCTGCTTCAGGATTGCTCGTGTACAAAAATTGAAAAAGATAAACTATGCAAGTGTGTTACGGTGAAAGGGTTATGGCGAGTGGCGGGCGACAGAGCATCAATGCGGCAGAGAAGTGAGGGGCGCCGGCCACGAAAAAAATGAGCTTAGTTAATACGCGGGACGACACCACGACGGCTCGGCGACTGAAAGAAGTTACCGTCCAGCCGCTCGTATCGTGCCCGGGGTCTAGAACAACACCGCGTCGGCGGTAAATATTTAATAATACACTGGAGATGTTATCTTTTAAAATGTCACTATATTTTCTCTCATAAATACGTATTTAAAAGCCAAACAAGTAGCATATCGTGAGCATTCCATGAAAAAGAATCGTATCAAAAATACCGCTTTTGAAATAATTATGGCTGAAAGTTTGTACAGGATTAATGCCCAACACTCGTATTTCGTTGCCTTTTATAGTACTCAGGGCGCTTCCAATACTTTCCAGACAGACTGGGATCGTTCCGGAACACTCGGTGGAATATTTTATACCGTAACAATACCTTGTTTTTCAAAGTTTATTAAGTAATGATTAGCCTAACTCGACCGGGTACTCTCCGCCACCCACCTTACTCGCCAGGCCTTGCACTTTTTGGATAACCTTTTTTACTGGGGGAATATTTCAACTATGAGGCTGTGAAAAACGCTTTTGATGAAATCATCGATTCCCGTCTCCAGGATTTCTAAAGCAAAGGGTTCAATGAACTTCATTTAAAATTATTATGAAATAAGTTATTAAGTAATGACTAGCCTCAGTGACATGGAGCCGAGCCCAGGAGACAGGCAACCCTCCAGCTCTGTAGTAGCGGATTATTATTTGTGATTCTAGAAGCAGGTTCCAGCAATATGGGTTGGAGGAGTGCGCAGGGAGGTGATGTGCAGGCGGGGGAGGAGCATCCAGCCAAGATCAGCGGTGAAAGGGTGCCCTTTATTGATATAGACATACCGTATCCTGACGTCAAAAAGGAGTGCTTGGAGTACTCCAGGAAGTCCGAACAGCACACTGGTGAGTGGTCGATTCTACAGGAATTCTAATAGAATTATCGAACCCAGTAGAATACCCACAGTACATACATGCTGTTAAATGATGCAATTATGGATATTTTAAATACATACTAGTTACTGCTTCGAATGCAATAATGTAATATTTATTGAAGTTATCTTCTATTGGCGCATTTTGGGTAATATTCTTATTGTTGTATTTAAATGCGTGTAGCGGTAAATGTAACGAAATCGTGTAACGAAAATGCGAGACCACGAAATGCACTTGAAATTAGTGTTCCGGTAATATCTAAATATAATAATTTCATTCGAATTGAAGGCTGAAAAAACGAAATTATACGGCTGAAATAAGGCCCGGTCGCCCGAAGAGCAACGCAAAAACTAACTGAAACAGCCAACACCGGTTACCCTCCGTATGATCCAAAATATATACAGGGTTATTTGTAAAACATTAATAACCTCGCAGGACTATATTCCTGCCTTGATTATGAGTCGAAAATGTTCTAGCTATTATGACCTAAATATCAATAGTTAAGGAGATATGCGACATCAAATTTTGCATTTTTTTTTCAATATTTCTGCCTTATTTTTTGTAAAACGTTGAACTATCATTACAGTTACTTATATCGAATATGAAAAATTTATTCCCTTTAATACATGTCAAGTAAAAAAATAAAAACTCTCGAATTCCAATTAGATAACATTCCAATTGGAATTTTCTCAGGGTTTTTATCATTTTATTTAACTTGTATTGAAACAAATGAATTTTTTGTAATCGATATGAGTTACTGTAATGATAGTCCAACGTTTTACAAAAAATAAATCTGAAATATTGAGAAAAAAATGCAAACTTTGATGTCGCATATCTCCTTAACTATGGAAATTAGGTCATAATAGCTTGAACATTTTCGACTCATAATCAAGGCAGGAATATAGTCTTGCGAGGTTATCAATGTTTTACAAATAACCCTGTATACCTAGTATATTTTTGACGAGTTGTGATGAAGCGGTGGTGGCCATCTCGTCTAGTCGCCATCCTACGGTCCGGGCGTTCCGGGGTCGAGTCTCAATCCAGCCGCGTTTTTTCCGTTATTTTTATTTTAAACGCGCTCGTGTTTTGAAAGACAAGAACGTCTCAATAACGACGAAATGTTGAATTATTGTCAGCTGTCAGATTCTGTTCTTCTGGCGAGTTCACGAATGTTACGATCATTTTTTTAGAAAGCTTTTGTTCGTATAAGTATAAGTATAATTATGCGTGCACTCGTAAGTATATGAGTACACGCAGAATTTTTTTATTTTTTGTTATTTCAAGAGAAGTAAATTTTGATTATTTATCTCGACTGATATTCAACCTATCAATTCCACATCGAATTGCGTAGGATTCGCATTAAAATATTGATTTTTAACTATTCAATTTATAAGCGGATGTTTTGTAGATTTATTTGAAATATGAACTTAATATTTTAGGTGTTTTCGCGACTATTACAGGTTTGAGAAGATCGGTAGATAAACGTCACTGAAGGGAAGGTTTAGTAGAGAGTGAAGAATTCCATATATTTTAATAGCTGCTCTGAGCCTCTGCCTTAGCAAGACGGCCGTATGATGCTGTCCCATGCCAGCGATTGCAATATGGTACTCTTCAATTATGTTTTTTTTATATATTTATTTATTTAATTTTTAAAGAAGACCAACAGCACAAAAAAGCATAAAAAACATTGTTAGAACATAGTTGCCCAATCATTGGTCTACACTTTTAGAAATACGCTAATTAATTGCAAAAACATGTGAGCAAGCAACAAGAACGATCTATTGTAAAATATCTATCTATATCTAAATGAGCAAGAAAAAATAAATAAAAATGTATACAAGAAGAATAAGACAACTGATTTATTTATCATTACGCTGCATTAATTAAAAGTATTTAAATTAAATCATACTACATTCATAGTCATTTAATGTCTCAGAACAACAAAACAAATATATGTGATAATTAAATTAGGCATGTTGGGAATAATACAACTGGAAAAGAATAAAAACTTAAACATAAAATAAACTAAATTGTTGAGCAGAAGAAAATTCTGCACTCAAATGTTTCAATTTTATCTATTTAATAGTTCAGGACAGTCAAGTTAGATAATTATTGCAAATTACTAACCATGTTGTGTGGACACGACGATCGAATAAGAATACAGCACTCCTGTTTTAACATTTTTAAAGCAGCGGCATCCGATGCAAAGGGTTAATATTTGAATGTCATCCATATTCCTGGAGTTGATTAAAAATATTGTCACTGAGTTAATTATCACTTCATATACGAGAATAATTTATTTACATTACAGATGCATCGGGGATTCAAGATTCGAGTTCGGCAACCCCAACCACGCCTCCGCCTACCCCTGGAAAGCAGCCAGAATTAGAAACTGGTTTAACCACCAAATCCTCAAGTCCGCTTTCTGGAGGCAAGAAAGCGTTCTCATGCGCGCAGTGCCCGTACACGTGCAAGCAGAAAGCTTACATAAGTATTCACGCTCTTACGCACACTGGAGAAAAACTGTTTTCATGTTCACAGTGCGAATATTCGTGCAACCAAAAACAACACTTAAGATCACATTCGCTTACGCACACTGTAGAGAAACCGTTTTCTTGTTCACAGTGCAACTATTCGTGCAATCAAAAATCATACTTGAAAGCACATTCGCTTACGCACACTGGAGAGAAACCGTTTTCGTGTTCCGAGTGCAACTATTCCTCCAATCGAAAATCAACCTTGAATCGACATTTGCTAACCCATTCTGGAGAAAAACGGTTCACGTGTTCACAGTGCAATTATTCGTGCAGTCGAAAATCATATTTGATTATACATTTGTTGACCCATTCTCGAGAGAAACCGTTTTCGTGTTCACAGTGTCACTACTCGTGCAACCAAAAATCATATTTAAAAATACATTCGCTTTCACATAAAGGAGAAAAACCGTTTTCATGTTCCCAGTGCAAATATTCGTGCAATCAAAAATCAAACTTAAAAATACATTTGCTCTCGCATACTGGAGAGAAACCGTTTGTATGTACCCAGTGCAAATATTCGTGCACTGCAAAATCAACCTTAAAAATACATCTGCGCACGCATACTGGGGAGAAACCGTTTGCATGCACACAGTGCAGCTATTCGTGCAATGAGAAATCAAACTTAAAAGTACATATGCGTACACATTCTCGAGAGAAACTGTTTTCATGTATTCATTGCAACTTTTCGTGCAATCACAAATCATACTTGAAAAAACATTTGCTTATTCACTCATGACTGACTTATTTACTTACTTACTTACTTACCATCACGCCGTTTTCCCGTGGGGGTAAACAGAGAGGATAGAGCGCCATACTCTTCTGTCCTGACATACAACTTTCGCTTCGTCTACATTCATACATCTTCACATGCAAGCTCGACGGTTGTTCAGGCTTCTAACAGGACCATCTTCCAGTATCTGGTTAATCTGGTCATGCCACGTCTTCCGTGGTCGCCCTCTCTTTCTGGTGCCGTCAACACTTTCATCATATATCTTTCTTACCATTCTTTCCTCATTCATTCGCTCAACATGCCCAAACCACCTGAGTTACCCTATTTTTATTCTCTGTATTATGCTACGATCAGCTTTACATTCATTCCTAATATCTTCATTCTTTACTCTATCATACATGGATTTACAGAAATACGTCTAAGGGACCTCATCTCCACCGCATTTAATCTACTTTCGTTCCTCTTCTGCCAGCTCCAAGCTTCACTTCCATACATTAGTGTCGGTACCAGAACTCCATTATGTACCGCCAGTTTTGCCTCGGTAGACATATTTCTATTAGAAATTATTGCATTCAAAGCACCGTTCACCCTATTCCCGGCAGTCACTCTCCTCTCTATATCTTTCTCAACATTCCCTCTTCTATCGAACATACTTCCCAAGTACACAAACCCATCTACTCGTGACTATTCATATAATCGCATTGACAGAATGCTGTTCATTATTTTAAATGTTTAACTGCCGACTACAATGTACCGGTTGAAGTGGTCGTGTTTTGGGATGAAAATACCGTCGTGAGTTAACGGCGCAAACGTCCTGGCACGATGCTACGATGATTCAGACCCTCGGGACACTAGTCCTGTGGTTGCATCACGCCCCACCCTGACAGCCAATGCACTCCTGTCCTACGCACCGTGTAAGTCAATTGATGGAACGCTGGCCTAATTCCCCCCGGATCATGGTTCCGAGTACCGGATTGTTGAAGTAGTTATTCTTCAACAATCCGGCAAATATTTGGCAAGTAGACTCGTGGCGACAATCAAGAAGATCTATCAAATTTTCGTTAAAAAAAAATAATTATAGTATAATTTCGGATTTTTAGAATTTTTTTGTTTTTTTCAATTTGGAATCATTAGAAAAGTTTGATTACGGCGGCCCGATAACTTCCGCGGAATATTTTCTAAATTTGAATTACTCCGTCGGTATGTATAATAGGTACTTCACTACGAATTTCGAAAATCTTAATTGACTGACAAATGTTTTTAGAATTTAATCTTCAAAGCATGAAGCGTATTATCAAAGCTCAGAACATCTGACATTTTAGAAATATATTAAATTACTGTAAGTTTAGAGTTATGTTATATGTTTTAATTCGTCTTTAATTGTTGTTATATTTTACAAAGAAAGGGAGTGTAATAAAAACTTGGTTTTTATGGGTTACTTTTTTAATGTAATGAATTCAAAATGCTATAGGAAAAATAACTTATAAATTTATAGGAAACACGATTTTGGAAGGGATTGAAACATACAATCTAGAATTCAATCAGTAATCCTCGGTCACTGCATTCAAAACCATCTAACGGTCAGTAGTTGTAGGACTATTCTAATATTATTAAAAATTGAAATTAATAAGTTACTATATGAATTAAGATTTGTTATTGACATGAAAGTAAATCTGTATTTGCTTTGAAGTTATTGTGACTTTTTCTCCACTCCTATATTTTATTTATTTATTTTATGTATCTTGGTGTAATACAGCACATGCATAGAAACTTCTTAGATTACAGAGAATAAGATTAGAATCAAAAAGATGTTACACATCATTTGCGACTGCCGCAAGACCCGCTCATTTTTTTACGCTTCAACAGGCCAAGTGGCCCGGTTACTGAAGCGAAACACATCACAAAAACACCTGATTGGTTTATTTCAAGATCGTATATTATTTTGTGTTGTCTGATTCTTTCCTTCCTGGGTTTCAATCCGATTGGTTTACAGCAAAGCACATCTCCTCTCCATTCTGCTCGGTCTCCGGCGATCCTCTTCAGCTCTGTGTAGGAGGCACAATTCATATCTTGGCACACTTGCTCAAGATATTCACGGCGAGAGCGCCCTCTGGCAATCTTTTCCTCTACCATTCCCTCCAGTATAGTTTTGAGCAGATTTTCATGGCGTAAAATATGCCCCATCCATTTTGCACGCCTTTTCGAGATGGTATTCATTATGTATCTGGTTTCATCGATCCTGCTGAGAACTTCTTCATTCGTAATGTGGTCTCTCCAGGAAATTCATAGGGCACGTCTGTAGGTCCACATCTCGAAGGCTTCTTTTCTCTGTCGCCAATGCACCATGTCTCACATCCATACAGCAAAATACTCCACACATAAGTTTTTATTAATTGCTGTGGAGCTTTTGGCTTCAAAAATCTTTAATTTTTTAATATTTAAAAAAATGAGGGTAAACAACTCTGTTTTATTCCACTATATTTATTTTGAATTGTTAGAACGTTTTCGGGATTTCTCCCATTATCAATAACAACACGTTTATAACTAAATTAAAAATAATTCGAGACAGAATTTATTGGGATTGGGTGGGTGTAATGGTGGTGGGGGTCGGGGGTAACCTCTCCACTCCTATCCATTCTAACCCCGCCCCCGACCCCCACCACCATTACACCCACCCAATCCCTATAAATACTGTCTCGAATTATTTTTAATTTAGTTGTAAACGTGTTGTTATTGA
>JADDOH010010139.1:0-60813 GCA_016648135.1 Agrypnia vestita
AAAATAGATATATGTTGCAGTGTAAGATTTACTCAAGAGTGGGTGTTTCGTTTCTGTAATTGGGCCTCTTGGCCTGTTGAAGCTAAAATTTAAAAAAAAAAGTAACCCATAAAAACCAAGTTTTTACTATACTCCCTTTCTTTGTAAAATATAACAATAATTAAAGACGAATTAAAACATATAACATAACACAAAACTTACAAAAATTTAATATATTTCTAAAATGTCAGATGTTTTGAGATGTCAAGATTTTGATAGATTCGATTATCATCAATATCTCGTACCTTATGAATTTCCAGCGTCAAATGATTTAGTCAGAATCAGATTTGAGTAATGTAGAATTCTTCAAAATTAAGCAGAAATCTAAAAGAAATAAATTATTATTTGATTTTTTCCCAAAAAACCCAATTTTGCTGTCATCTGTGAACCAATTGTTTTATAAATTTTCGAAATTCGCAGTGATGTACCTATTATACCGACGGAGTAATTCAAATTTAGAAAATATTCCGTGACATTATCGGGCCGCAGCGCCGTTACTAATCAAACTTTTCTAATGATTCCAATTTGAAAAAACCAATAAAATTTCTAAAAATCCGAAATTATACTATAATTATTACATTTTTTTAACGAAAATTTGACAGATCTTCTTGATCGTCGCCACGAGTCTGCTTGCCAAATTTCAGCTCGATTGGATCACGGGGAAAGGGTCAAAAATCGATCCAAAGTTTTTGTTGACGGCAAGCAAGCAGACGCCACGAGTTAATATAAAGGGAGTAAGAATTAGGCCTGAATACTGAGTTATAATAATAAGAATAAGAATAATACTCAATGATTTTAAGGTTAAAGTACGCCTTAAAAGCAAAATTTACAAATTACAAGTTTAAAGCATACCTTACTTAACCTTTAAATCATTTTAGTATTTACTCTGTATTCGGGCCTAAGCCTCTTCAAATGAGCGCGTTATCAGATCACGGCTAGCACAAGTAAATCGCAGTAGAACGAACGTAGCATTACATGGGGCTAACTGATACAATGGTCTATAACACTCACCGCAACAAATGCGAGAACAAAGTGCAGAATGCATAGTATATTTTAATAAAAATGTACATGTCTATGTAAATGATGATAGAAGATTGAAAGAATAAGCACGCCTGTTATGCTCGCGAATGGCTCCGAAGTTTCTTAATAAACAATCGGTTGGAATCCCCACCGTGGAGTGGTGGGGGTTGAAAGCGGGTCGCTGGGGAAATCAGTATTGAATGTAAAAAAGAGTCATCTATCATTTTTCCCGTTAAGTATTGTTTACAGCGAATTTAGATAACGCCATGGTTAATGTTGGGGCTGACATTATTTTAATTTAAATAAAAAAAGGGTAATTTAATATTTCCAACAAAATTTATGGAAACAAAGTTGGCGGAAGACTGAGTGCAGGAGAAAACTTGTCATTAATCTAAATAATAACACGTCAAACTGATGTACGGAGAGGAATAAAAAATGATCAAACTCCGAGGAATAAATCTTTCGCAATGAAGATAAGGCGTTCTGTAATAGTGAATAGAAATACAAGTATATTTTTAACTATCTGCAGAACTACATCCAAACCAACGAGCATACAATACCTCCACTTTATTTATATATGATTTAAAAATAAACGAAATTATAAACCGTGTTCTATAAAGTAATTCACCTTAGAATAATAAAAAGCATCGGCAGAAATATTGAGCCCGTCGTTTTTATCACCACTTAGTTATTAAACTTAATTTTTTATTATTCTTAAAGTAGATAATATAATTTTTTTTTTATTTCCTAATATATACAGCGTAAGGTGTAAGTACATATATTGAATATTTAGTCAAAAGTATGTATCACGTATTTTCCTAATTTTTTCTTAGTTGTTTTTATATTGTTTTCATCCCTAATATCCCCTGGTAGTTTCATATATAATTTCATCCCACTGTACATCATAGAAGTTTGCGATCTTTTTTTCTTTCGGAATGGCAATCTTATTTCATATTTTCTTCTTGTACAATGGTCATGTTTATGTTTTTTTTTCTTAATTATTCAAATGCATTGTGTCCATTAATAATTTTATATATAAATAGAAGTACATTAAATTTAAATATTAGTCTAAATGCCTTTATTTGAAAGCTTTCAACATCACTTTTAAATCTTTTTAAAATAATTCTTAATGCTTTATTTTGTATTTTTTAATATATCTTCTGATTCTTCCCAAGAGTGAAATTCGTTTTGCTATTTTTTTTTGTTACATAATTAGTGTTCAATGAAAATACATTTGAATCTTTTGTCACTGTTAAGATTTCCAACCATTTTTGTGGTTTTATGGGAAAACGATTTTTGTGGTTTTATAGCTTTAAAATAGCTTTAATTATTCAAATGATTCCCTAAAATGCGATTGCTCAGTTTCTACAAGAACCCGCAAAAGCAGCGTTTTATTGTTTCAATAGTGTCGCATTTCCGTATAACATCAATAAAAAAATAATTACTATTTTAAACAAAAAGCACAACCCAAAAAAATAACTACGTTATTTTGTAATCACGGATAGAACATATTTATTTTACGCGGATAATATTCGGGAGGCGTACTAACGAAGTGTGGATTTGTAGGCGTCACACAGCTCTTAAGCCCACGTGAAAAATAACGAGCTCAGAATATCGCAACCCGAGTGCAAAACTATCAACACCTTTTCAAAATATGCATTGCAATCCAAAAAAAGTCATTCAAATAGAACTGCAAGTATTAAGAGCGACACTTTTGCATATC
Organism: Agrypnia vestita; assembly: GCA_016648135.1. Classification (NCBI taxonomy): domain Eukaryota; kingdom Metazoa; phylum Arthropoda; class Insecta; order Trichoptera; family Phryganeidae; genus Agrypnia; species Agrypnia vestita. The sequence continues at coordinate 2,783 of JADDOH010010139.1, forward strand.
AACGTGACAAAATATACATTTTCATGTTGTTTATAACAATTATATTTAATAATTGCACTTCATTAAAAAAAATGTATCAAATGCATATACAAAATGTCAGAAATCACTAATAGTACGGATCTAAACACCGAGTCCTCGCTAAGAAAGAAGAAAAACATGAATAGTGTGTATCCAGTCGCATCATGAAATGGAGAAGTACAACGGAAAACAGATCGGAGTGGCGATACTACCTCGGTACTCGACAATATTGGTCATCAGACGCCAAAATAATAAAGCCTCTTCAGCTATGGGGAATGTAGGAAGCAGGAATGTAGGAGACAGTCTTCTTCTTCTTCTTCTTTGTATATATTCAAGAGTCTGTTTGTGCAGGAGTTTCCTCTTGTGATGCTGAATTCCAGCTATCTCTCCATCGCTTCCGAGGTATCCCTGGTGAGCGCGGTCCATCTGGTACGCCATGCAGAGCTATGTAATCTTGTTGTACTCGTTCTTTGTACGTGTTGGTACCAGTATAGTCGACGCTGTCGTTCCTATCTGACCACCTCTTGAATCTCGCAGACTTCCCAGATTACTACATTCCTCACGCGATCATGCAATCTCCCCAGCAAGGCAGCAAATTCCTCATTTCAGTTGTTCATAGCATGCTCTTCGTCTTGACAGTGTCCGCCCTCGCTTAAATACCATATGTGAGTGGTAAGTACCATGTGTATCATACTATATATATTTCCTCATGATCAATGCATCAATCTTAGAATAGATACGAATATTTGTATAAATTTGGGGTACAAACCTTAACCCTTAAATGCATATTGTGCCGAAAACGGAACATTGAGTTTGTTTTCAATTATCACACAAAATATTTGTCATTCTTTATATCGATCCTTATAAAAGTATTCCTCAGTCATTGAATTTAAAAAAAATAAAAATTTTGTCCATGCCCAAACGGCCCTTTTTTACTAAACTATCAAATTATAGAAAAAGTCGATGTCTTTATCGAGAAGCCGTATTCGATCTAAATAAATCTTGATTATTCGACAGATTTATTACCCAGAAAAATATAAAACGAGCAGGTTTGTTTATCAATTTTGTATGCATATAATTATTTTTATCTTTTTTATACTAAATGCACAGGAAGTAATACATTAATTTAGTATTAAATGCATGTGGTGCCGAAAACGGCACATGGTAATTTTTTGAAAGAATAAATGAAAAAATAAAACAATGATTTTTTTTACTATTTTTCCCTTAGTCTACGGGTGAAGCTCTATAAATTTTTTTTTTCATACAAAAATCAGACTTCATGCATTTAAGGGTTAAACTCGTGAAGATCCAACAATTCCACAACCTCGACATTTCTGTGACCATTCTTCATAAAACAATTTAGTGAAACAATTTGAATTTACAGGCGATAACTCTTGGCCGGCGTTACGGTAACGATTCTATCTGTTAAATCTCTCAGAGAAAACAATTTGTTATGCCCGCGCGGCGGTCGGCTATACCGAGGAATGCCTGGGGCCCTATTGTTTCATGACGTCACATTGTTTAGATAAAATCGAAAAATATCAGCGGTAGACTGAAATCAGACGAATAGAGGGGCGAAGTGATACGACGACATCAATTTTAGAAATTAAAACATTTTGTTACAGAATGTTAACCCACACATTAGATGAGACAATTGTTTTGGTTTGTGTCTTCTGGGGTATTATATGTATGTACAAATCTGTTTTTGCCTTAAGAGCATCCGTTATAAAATCATATAGAAGTTTGAATATTATAAAAATCTTAGCGAGAGCAGATTAACATAATTAGGTATCATATATTGAACTCGAATACATTAAAGTTAATTATTCAATAATCAACCTTTTTAAAATTAAAAAAATACCATCAATTATGATTATACATTAAACAACATTCCTCTAGAACGACTTAAAACTGTAAGAAATATAGGTGCGATATTTGACGAAATGTTTATACCACAAACATCACTAATAACGTGTTTAAGATGTAAGGATTCATTTGGAATATTATTAAAAACTCCATAAAATACCGTGTGCGTCTCTCTATAGAACTGTAATAATTTATTTATTTTATTACTAATATTAATATTAAACAACTCCAGCACAATTTTTTAAGATTTATTAATTTCGTACCAATATTACTATAGCTTTCTATTGTCTCTAATTAGACAAGAGATTATCTGATGGGAATAAAATGACAGATCTTCAAAATTCTTCACAATTGATAAAAATTTTCTGCGTTTTCTCGTTTTCTGTGTGTAAAATTTTGCCGTGCGTATATATATAATCTCTCCGGCCGATGTTTCGGATCCCATTTCAGGGTCTATCATCAGGGTTAATGCAACGGGATCTGGGCCAGAGAGGTCAGATATATACGGCAGAATATCCCAGAAAATTACCCACAGATGATTCTGAACGGCAGTAAAAACCTGAAAAACGTTTTGTGATAATAGTTATTTGAATGGTCTAGATCTAACGCAAATAATTTTCCGGCACATCTATCTATTCACTTCACAGATTGGGAAATGAGTTTTGTTACATCAAATATTTTTTCTGATTCACTCTTCAGCTTTAAACAATCTGCCTGTAATTTACGTAGTTTTTATAAGTATGTTTTTAACAACTTATTGTTAAAAACACACTTGTTACAATCTATTACAATCTGTCTGTAATTTACGTAGTTATTATAAGTTTATTTTTAACAATTTATTGTTAAAAACTAAATTGTTAAAAACACACTTGTTACTGAAAATTTTACTATGGTTCTAATTTATTCTATATCTTACTTATTTTTCTATTTTTAGTGTGTAGTTATTAGTTTTATCCTTACGTATTTACTACTTGAGTTTTAGATTTTATACGTATTATTTTATTTTATGTGCATTATTTTTATTAATGGTACTTAGTACCACATAAGAAATAAAATAATTTTCGAAGGAAGCAATTGCTTGGTGATGATACATTATAATTTATATAAATAAAACTAAGTCAAACACCACATATATTTATTCTCAAATCCAACCGGGTTTCGCTACGACCGTAACTCCTTCACGGAGAATCTTAATCTTAAGATAATCTTAAGAAGCTACGGCCGTAGCGAAACCCGGTTGGGTTTGAAAATAAATATATGCGGTGTTATAAGTTAGTTTAGTAACTAAGTTAGTTTTATTTATATAAATTAGAAATTAAATAAATCGTATTTCAAATTTTTGCTAGAAACAGGCGTGCTTGGAGAACGGCTGTGGCGTAACGCAATATGATGACGTATTTATATATTTTCAGTACATATTTTGTTCCAAAAATATTGAAGCACTAGAAACGGTACCAAAAGTGAATACTGAAGCATTAAAAACGGCACCAAAATAAATGTTGAAGCAGTAAATGTGTTAGTTAGTATGGCTATACGAAAAGGTTGCGCATCACAGTGGGGCAGGCCGAGGGCAAGTGCACTCTCGGCGCGGAGATGAGAAGCTTTTCACCGCACAAAGGACCCGGGACTGTGAAAACACGGGGCAAATGAAGCTCGCCAACGAGGTAAGCCCGGGGAATCGAGAATTTCCTCCACTACTCGCGTTGTTCGCGAAATGTTCACTCGCCAGACGTTAGGGCAACACCTGTGTGTGTACTGTGTCGAAAATTTTGAAAAAATAATTAAAAGTTACTTCTTAATTATAACAAAAAAACTGTATTATTAACAGAGTTCTAGATACCTATGACACGGCCTTTGCAGATCTCGATATTTTATATTTAAGTTTTGAGCAGTTTACAAAATCCCTTACGTATAAACTCGCGCGATGACATTTTTCTTGCCACACTTGTGACCACACACACGAACACATAAAAACGCACACACACACGGACACATAAAAACACTCACACAAACTCACTATTTGACATATTGTTTTTTCTTATTTTTTTTTATCGATCCTGGTTTAATATTCTTGTAATATATCTGTTTTCTTGTAATTGGCCCAAGGCTCTGTACATCAATAATTGGTTTTTTTTAAGATTTGTTAATTATGTGGCTGTAAGAAAACCAATAAATGAAAAATAAAAAAATAAATTAAATAAAAACATTTATCAGACTTTGAGAAAAGCACTAATGTCGAGGGTCAAAAAAGCACTAGGTATCATCCTGCATTTTAGTAAGCATTATGTGCCTGTTATTCAAAAAATATTATTGGCAGTTGAGCTTAAGCTTGACAGGGCATTTTGGGGTATTAAAAATATTTTTGGTGTTTAATATAATTGTGAGATATAAAAGCAAAGGCAGCGATATCCAAAAAATAAAAAAATGTTTTGAATGCAATTACGGAGTACTACTGATTTAAAATGTACTAAATTCTAGATTTCATTTCATGTATCTCTATCCCTTCAAAAATAATGTTTTGGAAGGGATAGATACATAAATCCAAAATGTATAAAGTTATATGCCATGTATGATTCCTATAAAATCTCAAATTTAGTACATTTTAAATTAGTAATCCTCGATGACTGCATTAATTTTTTTTTGGATACTTTGGATAGCTTTGGCTTTTATCCTATTTATGCTTTTTATCCCACAATTTAATTATTGAAAAATTAAATAAACATTTTGAGTCTTTTGATTTTTGAGGGTCCCACATTATTTTCCTCTTATCATTTAACATTTTTACATCATTTTTTACTAGCACATTCGCGAGCACGATTTTCAGGCAATTTGACACAACTGACGATTGGTTAGCACTTGGCGCTCATTTTGACAACACGCATCACGGCATTGCCCCAGTGCCATCTTCAGGTAGCATAGAAGCTTATTTGGCATATAATTCCAATTTCAACACATATATTTTTTTGCCTATATAATTTTTTCTGGCACTCAGTTCCTATTTTATTATTTTTTATTTATTTATTGAAATTAACGGACATAAGAATGTTCTTAGGTTTTCACGGCCACTCAGAATCTTCAAGTTTGTGTTTACTAGGGTATTATGCCGTGTTGTTACAACCTTTCGGGCTGACTTTTCGGATCCCATTGCAGGGTTCATCATTCAGCCCTGATGATGGACCCTGCAATGGGATCCGAAACGTCAGAAACGAAAGGTCGTAACAACACGGCATAATACCCCAGTAAACACAAACTTGAAGATTAACGGACACAGTCTAAAAAAATATGATACATAACACGAACAACATAAAATACATCAGAATAAAAGTTAGAGCAATTCAAAACAAAAGCAAGGACAAGTGAAAAGTACTAGCAAGATAGAGACAAGACAATCTAATCAGAGATTGTTTGAATCTGGACAGACTTACACCGAAGAAGTCCAGATCCTGTCAAGAGTTTATAAGACGACATAACCGTGACATGGGAGCATGGAATCCATAATTAGTTCTATGATGACTAAGGAACAACACTTCATTATTTCTGAGTCTACGGGAAGAGATATCGAATTTTATTTGGCCCGGTAACGAAGACACATCAGTGTGGCCGTATAATATTTTGAAAATGGTGATTAAAGTCAGTGTTTTCTCTACGTTTTTGGAGGTTATAAATTTTTAACATTGACTTAATTTCACTGTACGAGTAGTCTCCTCTATCCAAGCCCATCATCCATGCAACTTTTCTCAAGAAATGATGTTGCGCGGATTCGATGTGATGGTTTATATAGAAGGGAGACCAAATCACAGAGACCAGATTCTAAGATAGGACGGACAAGTGAACAGTAAAGAGTTTTGATCAATGATATAATAAACTGTAGATGTGTTACAAGAGTGAAATCTTGGCAACTCAAAAGTAAGGTAATTGCCTTACTTATATTCGTTATCGAACGGACCTTCTTTGTGATCTGGCGCGACGCTACGCGAAAAAAGAACAAGAAGAATCGAAAGAAGTATCGGACACTATTGTAAGAATGATTATGTTATTTTAGTCACCGTGACTTCAAATTGCCTGAATTTTCTGTCTACACGCAGAGCGTTTGTGAAATAAGATTTGTTGTCTCTTTCAATGCAATATTTGCTACATATGAAAGCCGGCTAGTATGGGAATAACGAGTCTATACTATAATACGTCAATGGTTTTGATAATGTAAATATTTGTGAAATCAGAAGACATTCTGTTGATAAAGCCCAAGAGTTTTAAGGATTTATTTAGCACATTATGTAGATGGTTTATATTATCTCAACTGCGCCCAGCTAGTTACGCATCCGCCGATCATTATTACGGATGTAGATTTGAATAATTGAACCACACCTTTGGGTCGCAATCGGCACAGCGTTTGATACTTATCTAATACAACACGGTCATCGTCGATAGACAAGAATACGCCCCAACCGCCGAACTCGGGAGACGAGCGAAATAATAATAGGTGCGCTGTACAGTAGCAACACAACGCGACAGTCAAACATTAATAACACAACTCGCAAAAATCAAATAACATCTCCGAGGATATTATTATTATTACTTTCCGCGGATCCGGCGGGCAAATAAAAATCCCAAATTCGCTCTGCTACAATATTATTCTCGCGACGAATCGGGGCGACCCACATACGGAATTCTTCAACAAGTGAGGAGAAGCCGTTGTATAGCAACCCGCGGAAATTTATTATATTATGTGTCGCTAATGTTAGCATAATTGTACTATTTTACGGTATCTTTATAACAACTTTAAATACGTAGTTCTAACTATAATAATCGACATATATCAACGAGTGAGGTGAAAGTGTCCTCTTCAAAAATTAAAAAGGTAGTATTTAAAAAACAGAGTGTTTTTATTTCCATGTGAATATGGAGTTTTATAAACTAACCTCTGAAACAATAAAACTAATTTTGAAAAAGGGATGTCATAGCTTTAATATGACCTTCATTTGAATATGGAATTCCGTTTCGAATGCAAAATATCGAACTTAAAACTATCCAGTATAAGAAAACGGCTGTCATAGGTAAGCACCTCATAGTAATATATATAGTAAGTAATTTACAGTGTTAAAAATAAATAATGAAAATCAAAAGCGTGCTTATTTTGCAAACACTATTTTTACAATTCGATTACCATTTATGACGATATGAAATGGCACACAATTTTGATCGGGTCAAGGATGAATGGCACAGAATTTAGGAGTTCTCCCACCCAGGGATGGGGTTGCTAGGGTGTGAGCGGATGGGGCGATGGGGAGGAAGGGGGGGGGGGGTGCTCGGCATTATGCTCTCTTCAAGTTTCTGGAGCGAAAATCATCAATGCGGGCCTGACAATGCAAATACTAGCAGGCAACCGAGACTCTTACTAAATAAAATTAAAAATAGAAGGGATCATTGTGTCTTCCCACGACGATTTCAGCATATTTTTTGTTTGTTCTCTACTTGCGTCCTTTCCCTGCCCAATAGAAGCTTCCCGGCAGAAGAGGAGATTACTAGGGATGGGCGTTGAATGGACGGACTAGTTGAAATCAACCGTTGACGTTGCATCGACGCGTCGACCGTTTACGTTTATCGCATGGACTAGTTGAATTCGTAGACGGTGGACAGCGGACGCCGCCTTGGTCGGTGGACGATTCGAGATTAACGCAATGCAAAGCAACGAGCGAGAGCAAGACAAAACGTCTCCGTTTATTTCTCTCTCATCTCTCGCTGTCGACTTGTAGATGCAATATTGTCATAGGAGGTATTGACTTGTAGATGCCATAGACGTCATAGACGGCTCGACGGGTAATTTAATTTCAACTCTAAAGTACACTACCATAGAGTGCAGATCTGTGTACACGAACTATGACTAGAATTTTGAAATTTGAATGCACGCGTAGGGCGAGATAGGCTTAATAAGCTATTATCTATTATTTTTTTACTTGATTTTTTGTGATGTCACGTGCGACGATTCGTGAATTCCCAATTTTACGCTGTATAAAATAAAACAATTCTGTTTAATTATTTTATTTTTTATTGAACTCTTATTAATAACAGGCCGGCTAGATATTTTTCTAAAATCAATATTTTATTCGATCGATCTCGACTTCTTATATTTACCTGAAAAGGGATGCTAAAATGTAATTATTGCATTATTTCCTTACTTTTCAACTTTAGCATATAAAAATGATAAACAAACTTGTAGGGAATAAAATTTTCTATACCTAACTATGGTCCTTATTCGGGAGTCCAACATTAATTATTATATATGTAATATAATCTTGAATTTAGGTTTAATTAATTTTTATTAAAAATTCACTATTTTCAACTTTATAGATAAAAAAAATAAATCTATTATAATTTTGTTTACACGACTTTTTATTGGTTTTTTACATGTTTCGGGAACAATGTTCCTTTTCTCAGATTGAGCCTTAAACTAAAGTTGACAAATAATACAGATATATTTATTTATTAATAATGTCACCACAAAGTGAAAGCCTGACTTTGAAAGATGTATTCTTTAATAAATTTCTATATAACATCTCAAATGTAAAGTATTTTTAAATGATGTATTTATTTATAAATTTATAGATAATAAATAAATGTAAAGTATTTTTTACCGCACCTCATAACTGGTGCCTTTATTACTCAAAATCATTGTTTCCTTCCATTTTATTTATTCACATTTTAATGCTTATACCCAATACTTTCACTGCTTATATATGTAGTTTATATTTATATTTTACTGCTAACACCTGATATTGCTGTGTATACCTACTTCTTTCTTTGTTTCTTTGTTATATATAGAAAGAAGTATATAAAACAATATGTAAAAGACTATAATGTGCGTAAAAAAATAAATAATAAAATATTTCTTTTTACATATAAGCACAAGTAGCGGTTTTACTTTCCCCGAAACTATATTCCTTCGAACTTCTTTAAATTTTAAAAATTAACGTCATAAAAATAGCCAACGGTTGAGCCGTCGAGAAGCGTCGCGTTGAACCGTAGACAGTTGACCATCATCCCCATGTTTAGATAGAACGTCCGCGACGTCCGCGTAACGAAGTTGACGCGTCAACTAGTTGACGAATTCAACTAGTTGATCGTCTCGTCGATGGATGGACGTGGACGGTCTCGTTTCGTCGACGGTAAATACGTCGATGACCCATCCCTAGAGATTACGGAGGCTAAGCCGAGTACTCAAATAGCGGGGAATCCTAATACTGAACTACATCACGGACTTGTCATTCGAGAATGAGATAAAACGTGTCAAACGACATCTACCCGTGTATCCACGTTCTAGGCGTACGCGGGGAGAGTCGACCAACTTCGAGTTTGCGTGCAAAATGTCTCTACACAAATTAGGGCCGGTTCTATCAACGTGATAAGCATTCGTTTAAAGGACAGATTTTTGTGTTTTCCACCAATCAAATAAGCCGTTTTCGAGAAAATCTGCGCTTTAAACGAACTATTACTATATACCAAGTTAATACAACCTGCCCTTAGAAGTCCCTTATAAGTTTATAGTTGACTACCATACGAAAGTATTGATTTGTATATATTGTGGGGAATAAAAGCAAAGAATTAATCCAAAAAAAATTACAAAATACAGTCAGCTAGAATTACTAATTTTAAAAAGTACTGAATTCTAGATTTTATGTATCTATCTATCCCTTCCAAAATCATGCTTCGTGTAAATTATAGGCCTATAAAATCTCGAATTCGGTACATTATAAATTAGTAATCCTCGATTACTGAGTAAATTTTTTTTTAATATTGCGACCTTTGTTTTTTACACACCCCCCACGTATGATATATTTCCCGACGACTTATCTCTATGCGGGATTCCTTTCCAATAAAAAACGTGCGTTTGGAGATTAAGGAATAGTTAAAATGATAAGGGAATGCCGAGTCATCAATAATCACAGTATAGATCGATTTTTCACTCATGTCACTGTACAGTCGGCCACATACGAATCTGTTGCAAGTAATAAGTGAAAAAAATATATTATTACAATATATTTATAGTAGACAGCGTGTAGCCAGTAGCAAAACTTGGGGTAATCTTCTTCGTTCAATTTAAATGGCAAATATTCATTACACTTTCAGTGAAATATGACAGCCACCGAGAAATTGCGGAAAGTTTAGAAAATGCTTTAATAATTATCATCACCAACGTGTAAAATTTACATTAAATTTAAAACTGCAACACACTGCGCTCGGTGTACACAACCGATAGTGTGCCTTATCGCGCAACTGTCTAGAGCGAAGCGGTTGTATAATTTGTCTCTTTCTCGCATAGACACCGCATACTATTGACGCGTTTCGGTACACAACACATCCATGACAAAAAAGTCGACCTATAATGTGACGAACTTCGTGCGAAACCGGTACAGGAATGAAATTGCTTTTTTCCAGTACATCAATTGCCATCCAGGCGATCACAAACACAAAGCGCCAGCAAGAACAAGATTCCTGACGAAGACAAGCTGGAATCGCACGCGCAGAAACATTGTCATTTTGGAACGTAAAACATTTCAACTATGAACTCTGCCGCCATCGATGGCAGACGGCGCGGCGCGGACAAGCGGTCGTGTAGTGCGGGCGACATGTGGAAGGAGAAGCCAATATTGTGCCTAGCACTGTTCAAAGAGAATTGGGTACACAGTGTCGCGGAATGACACTGTCAGTCAACAGACATGCGACATGCCGGGTTTGATTTAAATTGGTTTCAAATCAATTACTTTCACAAAACATAATTTGTAACCGCGACACGAATAATCGAACACGGATAGTTGATAAATAGCTACCCTCCAAATATTTTTGTATAAAAACTAGAAAAATTGAGTGGGCGCGCTATCTGAAAAATGTTTTCATTATAAGCGTTTTGTGAATCAAACAAACAATACAAACGAATACAAATTTATGGCGTGAAGTGTCAAAAATGTATCATTTCTACACTTGAAATAACTGCTTTTAAAACAGAGAACGGAAAATTTTGACTTCATTTATGTAATCAGGACCCTTTATTACACCAGGAAATTTTTTTCTTTCATCAAATTTGTAGTACGTTTGTATTCTGAACTTATTCCGAATCATGAGAGTTAAGTGTAAATCTCAAGTGAAGAATCGGTAAATTATAATCGGTAAACATAACGCACGTTTCTAAGTTCACGTTAGATAGAATTCCTAACAAAAATGACTTATTTCGAATAGTGTCGTCACGTTTGTTTCAGGTACGACACGTTATACACACTTACAATCCAAGAGCATGCTTATTAATAATCTATCATAAAATGCTATCATTGATAATCTCAATTTCATAAACGTGTGTTACTCGAAATAGATCGAAGGATATTATAATCGTATGAAAACAAGGAAGAATTATTTATTTCACGTGAAAGTCGCTATCGAAAAAAATCGAAATATTTGTATGCATCTATCAAAAAGATTCAGTTATCATTAATGTAAAGAGGGTTTAAAAAAACTGGTAATACAATACATCAGTAAAAAATATATTAAATAATTACAGATAATGCTTGATAATATAAATTAAAAAAATCTTTTTAAAATACAGAATCTAACCTAATTTGATAAGTACTAGAACAATAGAATTAACATTACACCGCACAAATCCTTGAAAGCATTGATCGCGGATGACTAAGGATTATTGTAAGTCTATTGATTTTACTTAGGTAGGTAATTAATTGGGAGCACGCCGCGTGCGTCGGGGTTGTGGTGTGGAATTACTTGTAAATACTTTATTAATAGGAGGGAGGGATTCCAAATTACAACCAGCGTGCACAAAACAATCTATTTTTGAGCTTTACGTTGGAGAAGGAGTACATATTGACTATCTAAGAATTTAGCAAAAATAATGACTTACTTATTTATCTGTAATCTAATATCGGTTGTGATCTAAATAAAGGAAGTGTAAGATAATTTGAGGAATTGTCCGATTTGGTGAATTGTACTCGGGTATACCACCGGCAAGGGAATGATCTGGCCACTTTCCAGAACACAACGTGCTGCACAAATTTCATCAACGGGGGGTGTGAATAAAAAAAAGTAACCCATAAAAACCAAGTTTTTATTATACTCTCTTTCTTTGTAAAATATACCAACAATTAAAGACGAATTAAAACATATAACATAACACTAAACTTACAGTAATTTAATATATTTCTAAAATGTCTGATGTTTTGAGCTTTGATAAGACACTTCATGCTTTGAAGATTAAATTCTAAAAACATTTGTCAGTCAATTTAGATTTTCGGCATTCATAATGAAGTACCTATTATGCATACCGACGGAGTAATTCAAATTTAGAAAATATTCCTCGACGTTATCGGGCCGCCGTAATCAAACTTTTCTAATAATTCCAATCTGAAAAAAACAATAAAATTTCTAAAATTCCGAAATTATACTATAATTATTAATTATTTTTAACGAAAATTTGACAGATCTTCATGATCGTCGCCACGAGTCTACTTGCCAAGTTTCAGCTCGATTGGATCACGGGAAAAGGGTCAAAAATCGATCCAAAGTTTTTGTTGACGGCAAGCAAGCAGACGCCACGAGTTAATATAAAGGGAGTAAAAACAGGAACTATTTATTCCGTACCAAAAACAATTGTAAGGAGACCTTTCCGAGAAAAACGAGAGATGTGGTCGGAATAATGTCTAGTATACCTCTTTTCATTTAAAAAAGGCAATCGAATTAGTATGTGTAAGCCGTGTACGAGGCACGCCGTTTCGTTGTGTTGGTGTTTATACCCATCAATACCAACATAACGAAACGTCGTAAGCACGGCTTACACATACTAATTCGATCGTCTTTCTTAAATGGAAAGAGGTCCACTGATATAATTAATTTAATCAGACTATTCAAACAGTTATTGAAAAAATGGACAAATGATTGAATCACAGATACTACCATTCTACAGAATGAATATTGATATTTATTTAAAAGGATGACTGATTGTACTACCCAGTTCCACAAGCATTAAGTAGCTTCCTCTGGCTTGATTAAATTCAGCGGCTCACTTTCTTCTTCCGCCGTCTAAACAGAGTAAATATTCTCGGCTTGTCGAGCTGCGTAGATAAACCATTCAAACACAACATTATTTGTTCGGTACAAGAGGCGTGGCCGCTTTTTCGGGCGAAAAAATTGTTTCGCTCGCTCGAGAATAAACTCTCGGTGACATATTTACATTCCTTTACATTTACGTGTCCGAAAGTTTGTTTGTCTATTACTGATTCTGTTGTATAAATATTTCCAACACGTTGTCCTGTCACTTATAATTTATCAAGGTTATATTTTAAACTGGTATAACATTTTCATATTTACCTCAAACTCCTTTTTATGTGTTAGACAATATTATGTTTTACAATAAGATATTGTAGATAATAAGGTACAAAAATATGTTACAAAGCTATAATTTTCACACTTTCCTTACCGCACAGTGGACATAGAGAGCATGAACGTTAAAAAAAACGATATTATTCAAGTATAGGTATTAGGTACCACACACAGTAAGTTTACCTATAAACTAGTGTTTAGAACCTGTCATAAAAGTGAAGTAGGGTTGCACTAAAGTGTTTCAGATTTCAAATTTCTAACAATATAACAAATTATTTACTATTTCGAAAAATATATCATCAAGAATGTTTTTGGATTTTCACGGCCACTCAGAATCTTCTGGGGTGTTATGCCGTGTTTTTACGATCTTTCTGGCTGACGTTTCGGATCCGATTGCAGGGTCCATTATCAGGGCTGATGTTTGTTGCGAGTGTTGGTGTTATGGTTAAGTACTGGCTTGCAATACCACGTACAAACGGGCATGCAAACTCGGCCATCCAGAAAAACCAGCACTGGCTGAGTATTTCCTGGAGGATACCGGTCATCGTTTTGCATTCGAACTAAAAATCCTTGGGAGGCCCAAGAGTCACATACGCGTCTTATCAAAGAAACAAAAAAAATCTACAAGCACTCGATAAATATTAATAGAGATGATGGTCTCAAATTAAAAACGTCATGGTATCAAAGTCAATCTCGTCGCAGATTCCGCAGAGATAGTGATCAGACAATAGATGAAGCATACACATAACACAAGACAACACATGACTCCGACACGGTATTGCCACGTAACACAGAAATACCAAGCTTTCGACATGGTATTGCTAGCCTATACTTAGCACAACACTGACAATGTTCTCACCCTGCTTTCGACACGGTATTGCAAGCAAACACTTAACCCTGGACCCTGCAATGGGATCCGAAACGTCGGCTACAAAGGTGGTAAAACACGGCATAATACCCCAGAAGACACAAACCGGAAAATATATCTTTAGAGCTAAAATTCACATATACACATAGTCAAGGAAATTGACATTTGACTACCAACAAAATGTATAAATTTTCTTACATGTAACACATAGAGAGACATTGGATTGTAAATATAATATGTATTGTACCAAATCTAAATGTATTCCACGTTTAAAAGACATTTCCATAATCACTGAGTAGATATTAAAAATATGAACATACGGCCCACAGACGACACAGAAGACATTCTTGCTCAATATTAGGTTCTATATTGACTCAGCTTTCAAGGTGAGAATGTTGTTTCACCGCATCGAACTGCACTCTGCCATAGCGATTAGTGATAACACTAACTTGTTGCCCGCCGGTGGTACAGAATTCGCGATAATGTTGTTGGCTCGTCAATAAATTTATTTTATTTATTTATCTTAATCATTTAGTTTCACACATAACGTTGTGTGGGCTAATAAATGTTTTCATTTAAACATATTGGATTCCATCTTGTCATTTAAAAGTTTTTATAATAAAATTTTTGCACTCCTGTTTAAACTTCCTTACATTCACTGTGTTTTGAATTTCTTTTGGTAGGCTACCGAAGATTTTCTGAGGTGTTTTTCTTTTTCTTCGAAAGTCTTATGTTGGCGCCTCCTCTTGTATTGTAAGAATGAAAATCCCTATTCAGCTTCATCCTGTTATCAATGTATTAATTTAAAACACATCAATTTTTATCGCACGACATATCAGCATGTGGAGTACTCCTTTACGGTCAATATTATTGATAAACGCCTTCAATTTTTTTTTTCCACCCGACTAAAACGCCATCGATATTATTGATGGTGTTCGAGGGGCTTCACACTCTACCGTCTTGACACACCACAATTTTCACCTCCACTTTCATTTATCTTCTTTTGCAAACTCTATTTCTCTTTCTTTTGCATATACTATTTTGTAACTCCACAATTCTATTTTTAATAGTAATGAATTATTAGAGTAATTGCAAAAATATAATATAAATTAAACCAAGTAACGATGCTCAGAACGCTCAGAACAGAAAAAAACCATGTCATGCTCAATGCTCACTTTCAAAACTCGCGCCTGTTGCTACACATCGCGCACGTTACTTTGAAAGATGTAAATTCGAGAAGGTATATAACAGATAGAAAGGACTGGTAAACTATTGACCCAACACCTTTGTGCACATATGTGTTTTGCATCCTGCAGGATGCGGGTCGTGGGGGAATTCCGCGCAGGGAACCCCCGGACAAATACCGAGCTTGCGAAGAACCCGACCAGAGCCGGGCGCACGTCTGCCAACCTAACGAAACAAGCACTAACAAGAACGCTTCTGGTTACAATACAACATGCAATAGGCCGGAAATCACCACTTACCTAACAGTCCGTAATTATTATTAATTAATTAATTACTGAATTACCTGCCCACGTACATTATATTCGTATCACAACTTTTAGAGGTAGTACTTGTAGGGTAGACAATTCAGTAATTAATAATTAATTAATACAGTTCAAAAAAGGAACGCTTAAAGCAAGTCTTGGTACGGGTTTTGAACACGAGTAGGTAAAATGGCATATAAAATTAATTAAAATAGCCTGAATGAGTGACTGAATGAAGATAAAGCTGGGAAAAGAAAACCAAACAGCAGAACTACCAAGAAGAATAGGTCTGGGCTGGGCAGCATTTGGTAAATTGAAACACTTATTTGAAAATAAAGAAATAATCCAAGTACGCCTGAAAAGAAAAATGTTTGATACATGTATCCTGCCGATGTTGACATATGCCCTAAAAACATTAAAACTAACAGCAAAAAGCATACACAAATTAAAGTGTACACAGCGGGCCGTGGAAAGGCAGATGCTCGGCGTGAGCCTTCGAGATAAAATCAGAAATTGAGAAATAAGACGCCGAACAAAAGTTGATGATATTGTGGACCGTATTGTATTGCGAAATTAAAATGGCAGTGGGCTGGACATATGGCTCGACAGGATACTAGACGTGCACCCAGAATCCTGCAGTGGAGGCCCTAGACAAAAAACAGAAGCGTCGGAAGACCTCCCAAAAGGTGGTCTGATGACATAGTCCAGCAAGCAGGAAGAACCTGGATGCATTGGAGGAGAAACAGAGATGAGTGGAGGAAAATGGAAGAGGCCTATATCCAGCAGTGGAGGGACGAAGGTTGAGGAAGAAGAAGAAGAATAATGAGTGAAACCTGCCAATACAAACAATGTAAAACGACAAGTGTAATTTATTAATAGTTAATCTCAAGTTTTTAGTTTTTATGAACGAATTTAAAAATCGAGTATTTCTAGGCCCTGTACAAAAATATAAAACTGTCAAAATATTTTCCCGTTAAAAGCGTCACGTACTGTTTTGCATGTAGCGAGTTCATCTTTATTGGATATCAATCGTAAGTTTACGTTTAACGTGAGGTACGCTTACAAATCATGTTTACCGGCGGGCGCGATCATTCCGTTAAACACACACACAGGCCTGGGTGCTTTCTGAACGGAGAACTGGATAACACGATCAAATCTTATTATACACGAAAAACCATTGGCACGATCTCGCGACGAAACACTTCTATTTAAAGTAAATATTATTTCCGACATCTTCAACGCGGACAGGTCTGACGTCATATCCTTTCATCGACGCCAAATTCATCAATAACTTAATTAGTGTTTTAAAAATTGAAATACGTCAAGCTGTGCACATAAATGTCTAACACTTAACTTAGTAATTATGTTTGCCAAATAAATAAAAATCGTCCTTGTCTGACGACTGGGATACATAATATTTAGCAGGAGCGTTTCACGTTACGGTGCTTATTGCATGTAAATACATTTCATCGCCAGTATACTCTTACATATGAAATCCACGAAAGTATCGTCAGAAGGCTCGATGGAGTTCTTCGTACTACATTGTGGTATATATCTATCCACTCTATTGATACTGGTAAACCCTCGAGGTTTTCATCTATTGTTACATATTGCATCTCGTTAGGGTTCTGTGCAGAATAATGAGATTATAAAATATAGTAAGAATCGACGTCTCGATGAAGTATGGTAGCCAAGTAAAAATAGCATTCTTCCACGAAAGAGATTTTCGACTTGAGACAATCTCTAAAAAGAAGTAACCCATAAAAACCAAGTTTTTGCAATACTCCCTTTCTCATTTTCGGGTTTCGTGTTTACCATATGCGTCGGAATCTCCATACAACTTACTGAATCGTATGAAAAAACCATTAAAAATTTGAAAAATCCAAAATTATACTATAATTGTTATTTTTTTTAACGAAAATTTGACAGATCTTCTGGATCGTCGCCACGAGTCTACTTGCAAAGTTTCAGCTCGATTGGATCACGGGAAAAGGGTTAAAAATCGATCCAAAGTTTTTTCGTCAAGCGAGCAAGCATACGCTACGAGTTAAAAGAAAGGAATTAATGGAGTTTACTCCGATGATATTATTCGGGGACAACTCTCAGTTTTACTAGTTTTTGTATACTCGTACACACCATATCTCAGAGATTCTCCGTCTCGCGACTCACTTCACGCTTGTAGGATGTCATGCAGATAACGTCAGTCCATTGACCAAATAGAGTTTGAATTCCCCCTGCGGTAGTTAAAACAGTATAAACGTTTGTAATTTCACGGTTTCTGTTTGTCTAACGTTTCAATAGTTGAGCCGTTCATTTTGAAAGTGGGGCAGGTCCATCTTGTTAAAAAAAAAGAGTTACAGCTAATTTTCACTAGAAATGAACTTAAAATTTATGTTTTCAATCAATTCACAATCATATCTATAAACAACAGTGTAAATGTTTTACTTGTGATTTATCTTGGTCAATGATATATATATATATATATATATATATATATATATATGTGTTAGTTCTAACTACTTTGGGGGTAACCCGCGTCAAATTTTGGTCGTCGGGACCAGTCGTCTGCCGACGTTTCGAACAGATCTCACTGCTCATCTTCAGGGCGCCTTGTCGATGAGCTGATTCTCCAAAAAGCGTACAACCGTTTGGGTCCGGAGCTCACAGTCAAGTGAAAGTTTGAAAAATTCTGCGTCAGATGTTTGTGGAAGAGTGGGTTTCTCCAGCGACGCTGCTAATGAGTTTTGCTCGACTTCTAGTAATCCGTATATTTACTTTACTATCGTCATTATACAATGTTTCCATCGTGATATGCGGTTTATTATTAATATTATTTGTATTAGGAATTCTTAATTCACGATATATCTCATCTCATCATCGCATCTCTATTTAAATATATATATATATATATATGTATATTTAAATAGAGATGCGAACACGGAATACGTGTCTTCTTACTATTTTCAAACTAAGCTAAACGCTCGTGCTATGAAAATAGGACTAACTTGCTGGTCTGGAGTGAGATTCGAACCCGCGACTTTTAGATCACGAGGCGAGAGTCCTAACCACAAGACCAACAAGCTACTCTTATTGCTTGTTGATTTTGAAAGTAATAATCCGACAATAACATACGGACTTGCCGCACTTTCAAAATCAACGGCTCAGTTATATATAGTTCTAGGTGACGTTTGTGCACTCATGTTGAATCGAATTTCGTGTTCGTTGGTTTGAGTTTTTGTCTCCTACAAAACTCAAGCTGATCATGGCACAGGGGAGACAGTCCATTAATAATGCATACCTTTAATATTTATAATAATAATTTGTATATAGACATTAGATATTATCTAAATGAACATTAAAATGTTCATGTCACATTCTATTAAGTGAAGGTGCAATCGCGTCAAACAAAGAATATTATGTTGCTAATGAAATTAGACTCATTTTTTTAATGAATTAAAGTTATAAAAAATGTAATTTGTCCGATGAATTCCCGTTATCTATTTCTAGTTTGAGTTACAATTCCCGCGATGACCATGTACGTCTGTTGTGTTCAGTCTGCAGCACGGCATGGTCGAAAATGTAATTACATATTTGAAGAAAGAAAACCGTGAGGAAGTGATTCCGGCTGGGGCGGAATCACTTCCTCGCGCCTGAATATTGCACGAGCCACCAGATTGGAGCGCCACCCCGTGGACTATCCCGGAGCCAGTGGCGTGGATGGCTAAATATGTTCAATAATCGTCAAAATTACAAAATTTCATATCCTAAAAAATATTTAATGCCCGAAATACCAATGCTCACCGAAAAATTAAAAAAAAAAGTTCATAGATTACTTCGTGAAAACTTAAAGGGTTGAAATCGACCACACAGTGGAGAAAAGTATATTGAAGGATTGAAATCGATTGAAAATTAAAGAGTTAAGGTTGTTATTACGGTCGTTAGACATGTTTAACTGTAAATAGCTGCGGATATTTTATACGAACCGTATGTTTTTCCGAGAAACGATTCTCGACGTTTCGTTGAATGCTTATTCAACGTCATCAGGAGGACGACCTTTACCCGCGGAGGTAGAGGACGGACTGATTACTGCTTTCGAGGCCGTAAATTGTATGCACTTTGTTGTGGAGTGTTCATTTCTTCTACAACAGAGGTCGCCAGTGTGCAATATGTACTAGTTACGTCGGCGGACTTTACTGGGACGTCTCTCAAGGGTTGAATCGTTCTCGGAAAAAAATACGGTTCGATTGTAAATTATATATTGAAGGATTGAAATCGACCACATAGTGGGAAAATTTCAAAAAAAACTACCTCTGCAAAAACATCGCGAAATAGCAGACTTAATTTTTTTGCTAAAAATATCCTCAGGCTCAATAGATTGTCCTGAATTATTATCCAAGCTCTTGATCAAAGTTCCTCCTAAAGTTCTAATAATCAATCCTCTTCTTTTTACACCCCTTGTTTCTACAAAATACAGGCAAATCTCATATTTGCGGCGAACTTGCAACAAATTTTATGTCGCTCTCAAAAAAAGTATAATTTAGACTTATTTGTGCTTTCCGAGCAATTTTTCAAATAAAAATGTTTTTATTTTCCATTATATCAATTATATATATAGTTTTATCAATATGGCGAAAACGGTATTTTGTCACTAAAATCTACGATTGGCTTTTATGTTTCCCATTCTTTGTATTTACTTAATTATCGATAGCTGTTGGTTTTCCGGAAAAATATAAATATAAATAAATAAATAACAGTATTGGATAATATGTACCGACTCACCGACGTACGTCAGTCACACCACTCCTCACTTTTCAAGTTCTAATGATGTAGTTGACTTACCTGAAAAACAAGAAAAATATACATATTAAAGCGTGAACAGCCGAGAGATCAAACAGAACCAATTAAACGCAACAATTTAAGACAAAGATTCAAAAAAGACAAAGTGTCGTAGAGTGT
The DNA here is from genome assembly GCA_016648135.1 of Agrypnia vestita. Lineage (NCBI taxonomy): Eukaryota > Metazoa > Arthropoda > Insecta > Trichoptera > Phryganeidae > Agrypnia > Agrypnia vestita. The sequence continues at coordinate 23,354 of JADDOH010010139.1, forward strand.
GATGTGGTAAAATTTGTATTTTTTTTAGTTTGTGGACTTATATTCTTAAGAAGGATTGCACAGCAAGCTACTAGACAAGTTGTAGGTACATACTAAAGGAAATTTCACATTTGCAAAAACAGCATTATATGTATATTTATTTGGTAACGATACACGTAACAACTGCAGCACAAACTTTGCAGACACTGTTTGAAAGAATAATAAAGAAGAGTCAGTTTAGGCGACATGCGATACACTTGGACGTTTAACCGACTAAAAATTTACTTTTCTGAGACTTGAACTTTTAAAAAGCTAAGTTCGTTAATTACTTATTATCTTAATTTCGTAATTTTATTATAAAAAGTTTGTTTATTTATTTTATTGTTTATCATACATTTGTTTTAATATAAGTTACTAATAATTGCCACACTAGGTAAAACCTATTCTGTGGCAGTTATTCTCATTTGCTAGTTATGTAATAATTACAAATAACGATAGTAAAGAAGTATAAACGTAAAAAAGAAAGCTGAAATAATTTAGTAATATGTATATAAAATCATAAGAATACATAAATCTAAAAGAAAATATACATATAAAATTAAGATAAAAATTAAAGTATATACAAAAGATACAAATCCATATAAATGTGAAAGCAAAAATAAAAATGAATAATTTATTTTTCAATATATGTAACGTCAACTTTTGCGTACGTATGTATATTTATAAAATAGGCGCCGGTTATTGTGTTCTGTGATTAATCGGACGCTAAAAACACACGTATTTTTCGTCTGTTTTCAGACTACATTCGTTGCTTATTATTGTAGAAACAGGATACTGATAAAGAAATATTTAGGAGTGAAATAACAAACAAAAATAATGCCCCCCAGACAGATATGTAATCTTCATCAATCTCGGATTACAGACTTCCCAAATCAAAGATAAGCCTTTCAAATCTGTGCGTTAGAGTTCCATACCTCTAAATGTCTATTGAATATCACGTTAATGTATTGTTTACGGACCCTAGGATGCAGTAGGTAAGCATAAATTTAAGATATAGTGTTACCAACTATAGTTAAAAAATTATATATTCGGTTGGAAAATATTCAGTTCAGCAAGACTGTCAAACAGATTCACGAAACAAATTTAAGTTAAGAAGCAATAAAATAGTAGACTCACCGGTATGAAGAACATAGACAAAAACAGGTGAAAATAAAAACTAACCGTAGCCTTATGACTAGAATTTTATATCATCGTTTTTATAATAAATTAATTATTTAATTAATATTTAATAATTAAATAAAACACGACTTGGTATACACCACTAAATATTTATTTTCTTTATTCAAGTTTCGGGAACGAAGTTCCCTTCCTCAGGAGGATACAATGTACTCGGAATTTTCAAACCATTTGCTGGAACATGACCATAATTTCGACATCAATTTAGTTCTTAAAATTTTACAAAATAACAAAAATAATAGACAATTAGATAGTTTTGAAATTTTAGAAATAAGAAAAAATATTAACCTCAATAATAATATAATAAACATTCAAATTCAATTCCCAAACAACCTCATACTTAACATTTTTCCAATTAAAAATAAAACCAATGTTGACAATCCCTTAATTATTCCCTAACACCCCTCCCCCCCATTCTATTTACTCCGCCTACTCTCCAACCCACTAGTTAACTATATAACGATCATTTAATTTTAGTATACATTGTATCCTCCTGAGGAAGGGAACTTCGTTCCCGAAACTTGTAGAAGTCTTTATTCATCTTGAATAAAGAAAATAAATATTTAGTGGTGTACACCAAGTCGTGTTTTATTTAATTATTAAATAAGGCAACACAAAGTTATAAATCGTTCATTGAAGAAATAATTAATATTTGTTTCCCAGAATCCTCCTAACGCCACTGCCTAGGATATAATGCATAAATGAGGATTGAATATAAATTATGCCTCACAGTATTCAAGTCTATTCACAACATGGCCCCTCAATATATTACATACTTCTGCATTCCATTTTCCGCAAATAATGGACAGCTAACACTTCCGCTCAATATCCAATACAGTAGATTATTTGAAGTAAATCGCGTCCACAAAACTAACTTCGGTGATCGCGCTTTCACGGTGGCTGGACCAAAGTTATGGAATAAACTACCTAACAAATTGAGACAAACAGACAGCTTACCCCAGCTCAAAAAACAAAGACGCACTTATTTAGACAATCGTACAAAAACGAATAAGACCGTTAAAATAGTACCCGATGTTTTCCATACCAGAACACGCCTTATTCTTCATGGTCCTCTCAAATATAATTTTAACCATCAATTACATTTTTTTGCATGTATAAGAAATATTATATAAGTTTTCGAGACAGTAAGCTGTTTTGTTAAAAAATTTGAATGTATAAAGTGTCCTTGAGGTGAGTTCTTACAAACACGGCGCTATATAAATTAACCAAATATAATAATAATAGCTTCCCGAATCCCATATCGTAGACTCTTTCGCATTAGTTTACGTAATACGATTTTAAACAAATAAGCAAGAAGTTCTGTTTGCTAGTTTGTTTTTCGATTTCTCGAGCATTAAAAGTTTAGAATCCGACTGCTAGATACTTTACAGCTGACTTCTCGAAGTTGAAGCCCGAGAATAAGTGCCGAACAAATGTAACCTGACGTTGTAGAGCAAAGAAGTGTGAAAGTTAGTTTAAAATAATAAAAAAAACCCCGAGTCGATAGTTTGAAAAACATCGTCGCTGCGGGAGACAAACTCTATTGCAAAATGTTTGCAAATATGCTGACATCACTTTTTAATTCGATATGTCTCTGCACACTATAGACTCGCGTGGTATCACACGGTACGAGTAGGCAGGTATGGCTGGCTTACCTGCCGGGTATGGAAGTTTTCAATCCGCCAAATATCAAAAATTAACCAAATATCAAAAATCTGAAAGACCGGGTAAGATCTCTGGGCGAGAGTGGGCGTGCGAGTGACGAGGATGTGGAAAATGGTGAGGACAAAAGGTAGAAATGTTGAACTACGGACGGTAACGATCAGGCTCTGCAGGCCGGATATTTTGCGGTGGGAAGCGGTTCTGGGTATTCGAGAACCCACCCTATTCCTGGGTAACCGCCGTCCGAGAGAATCCGGAATTTATTTTTGAAATAACTTTGTTTTTGGAGATAATCAATAACTCGAAACCGACGAACCGTTTAACATAAATTTTGTGAAAATCATATAGAGCTTTGCATGTTATGTATAAATTTTCCCGCTGTACGCTTCTAGTTAGCATATCATCAATATACGAAATTTGAACTGTTTGGTTATAAATCATATATCGTGTACGTATAACATCAGGATATCCTTCGGTAGTCACGCGTGAGGAAATTTTAAAAGAAACCTGTAAATTACATTATAGAGTGAAGTGTCAATTTTCTTTGAAATATACAAATTAGAGGGATATGTGACATCATCTTTGGGAAGATACATTTTTCTTTTGTGATTGTAAAACGGTAACATGATACCTCTTATGATTACAAAGATATTAGGTCTTATCCGTCCAAAATGACGTACGTTTACTATATATTTCGGCGCGAGTTAAAATGTGAGAATAGCGCTTTGGTGGCGTTGGTAACAGAGAATTATGGATTTTGAGGTAATTAATTATTAAATAATACACGGATTTAATAATTTTGTAGAAATGTTCTTTCATCATGTCGTTTTGAATAAGTAAAAACATCAAACTATTTTTCTTAACGGTTCAAAGCGCCGGTTATTAATTTTTTTTTGCGGTGTTTCATTAATATGGATGAAGTTCAGTTCTGAAAAATGTAACCCATAAAAACCAAGATTTTACAATACTCCCTTTCGCTTTGAATCAGGTTCCGTGACTATACACGCGTCGGGATAATTAATAATATAGAATGATTCCAATTTGAAAAAACATTAAAATTTCTAAAAATTCAAAATTATGCTATATTTATTAATTTTTTAACGAAAATATGATAGATCATTTTTATCGTCGCCTCGTGTCTGCTTGCAAAGTTTCAGATCGATTGGATCACGGATAAAGGCTTAAAAATCGATCCAAAGTATTTTCGTCAGACAAGCAAACAAACAGACGCTACGAGTTATGAGAAAGGGAGTAAGAGATGCTTCGAGAGACCGAGTATAGAAAATGTTGACAGAAAGCAACAACCGCAAATGAGACGTGCCACTGATGTTCCGTCCGGCGTCAGGAGGAATGCGCTGCGGGCAGGAAGCGCAGGCGCAAAGCAGGTTTGACGTGTGCATAAATTTCAGATTTGTGTCGGGATCTGCAATTGTAATAGATTGCGAAATCTACATACACGGAGAGCGATCGGTGCACAGTTCGACTGTAGCAAATGTTGGCAGATACCGCTACATCGACACCGCTGAAGATGAAGGCAAGGATGATGCAAGTTTTCAGGCGGGACCAATTTTTGCTGCTCAAATACGGTGCTGCATTAACGAATAATTTTTCTACAATTCGCTGCAGTCATTGCATATTGCTCATATAAACAGTCTTCCAAATGGCATCAAAAAATGATCAAAAAACTGTATGCAGTTAAAAATCAGAAAAAATCGAAAACAACTGTGGGAAGACCTCAACCAATTCTTGAAACGAGCAAACGATAATGGAATAATAATACAGAAAAAAAAAAACAAAATATGTACAAACATTCTGAATGCACAAGACAAAGATAATGACTTGACGACACACTTTTCATTCTTTACATATCAATTACAGTAATTGCTGCTGTGCACGCTTGGGAAAAGTAGACAGACGTTTATTTGGGACTACGATAGACAGAAACTTCAACTGGACAAATCACATAGAGTTGTTGGTGTAGTGGTCATTTTTCAATTTCAATTTTCAATTCAATTCAATTTATTTATTTTTTATAAACATTTACATTACAAACACAAAATTTAATCATAATATGTTGTAAAATCATTCACATCAAAGGTAAGAGAATCCTGCTTCGGAATACCCTCTCAGAGACATGGAACAGATCGATATCCAGAGTAATATTGTTCAGCATAGCAGTAGCTCTCTTCCAACAGGCATAACCATTGGCAGGTTGGTCCTGTATATTGGAATGTGAAACAATCTATGCTGACGCTGTCTTAAGTAATTATCGGGAACATACAAACCAATGCTCCGCATAATTTCAGAATTATCGATCATACCGCGCAAAAATCGATAAAAAAGGGTAATCAGATACACATTCCTTCTAGTCTCTAAACTGTTGTAGCCAAGCATACCTGTCTTAGAAACTCTTTTGTACTTTCTCTACCATAGGTGAGTACTTGCCCTCATGTGGCCCCCAAATCATCGAGCCACTCTCGAGTCTTCTTCGCACCAAGGACTTCAGTACGCGTGTATTTTCAAAAACCCTGGCTGCACGCAGAACGAATCCTAACGTGACGTTCGCCTAGGATCTGATGGTCGGTGGTTCGAGCCTCATTCCAGGACACCAGCAAGTTAATACTATTTTCATAGCAAAGCATTTATTTATTTGTACAAGATTATTTTGGGAATAATAAGAATATTGTTCGCATCAATATTCTTTAAAAAAAATAATTAAAAACATAGAAGATACTTGCAAAAAACTAAGAACACTACTAGGTAAATTCTCTGTATTCCAAGACGCGTTATTATTTATACTCTATAGATATGTATAGTAGACTCAATTATAAACTAGGGCTTAGACAGTTACGGACTAAAGTTTCAAACATTTAGACAAAGTAAAAAAAGCCTACAAATAAGAATGAATAAAACCATCGCAATTAAAAGGAAGCACGTAAAGATCAACTTGATAACCTATTTAAAATGCGTAAAATTTTACTTACTTACCCATACAAAAACTTAATCTTAACTTGACTTAAATCTTACCGATACAAAACTTCATTACACTGAAAAAATACGAGGGCAGATTTAAAACATGAATACAACACAAACATACAATACAACGCAAACAAAACACAAATAACGAATAAAAAATAAGAATAATAAATCATTTTTATGGAGACCGGACTAAAAAGTACATAATCCCAAAACTATTTAACAAACTACCGGATAGAGTAAAAATAAAATGGGATAAAAATAATTAAAGAATTACTAAAATGTACTGTGAAATGTGGTGATTACTTAATTTGTAATCTTAATATTGTATTACATTATTAATTAGGTAATGTAGACTTAACATATAACGTGTACTGTAATCTACTCTTGCGTACGAGCTGCATATTATGCAGTTTTGGAAGATGTCTGCAAAAATATGTAAGTGTATTCTGTATATTGTATATCCATGAATAAATATTTACAAAGAAATGTCGTACTAAAAACGTAATTTGGACAAATTTTACAGAAATTGTAATTATACAATGTACGCTCCTCTGTCCTCTGGATGTACATCAACCAAAATAGGAAAGAAATTAAATTAACTTTGCGCATTCATCGCCGGAACACGTCGATGCAATGTTTAAATCTGTCGTCGCGTGACGGGTTGACTGTAATTTGCATAATTTTCGCAGAGCCCTCGCGAAATTAAATTAAATTATCGAGTCCTAACCCATTCAAACGGTGTGTGGGTTACGCGTAGGCATCGCAATTTGTGTGGAATGCCATGTACTACGTCATTTTGAATACCGCGAACACGGCATGTGGAGAAATTTCTTTCGCTTTTACAGGCCTTACCTTTCAGTTGCTGCCTCTGCTCAATACAGAAAGGTAAAAATTAAAATTGTTTGGAAAAAATCCTATATGCTACAAATTCGAGTAATAACGTGACACATATTGCATACGTACAGGCATTTGTGTAAATTGTGGAACAACATAGGTAGAGAGTTTCCAATTTTGTAGAAAAGTAGATTTAAATCAGAGAGAAAACAACATTATTAGAGATGTGCTACTATGACTTTGGCCAACTAGCCGATTAGTTAGTTGTAAAGTGGCCGACTAGTCGGCCAAGCCGATCACGGTTTCGGGGGTATTCGGCAATTTCCGTAACGCTTCGTTTACAGCTGATTCGCGCGCCGCAACCGCCGGCGCCGCCTGCGAGCGCTTCGGAACATGTTTTGCTTACTTCGCATTGTTTCTTGATTTTTGCTTTTGCACGGGTTAGATCGGTGTATTTGTGTAAAAAAAATAAAGACAATACTGTTATTGTTCATTAACGTGAAAGAGCTCAATTAAAATTTGTCAATGTCAAAACGAAAATCTCGTGTATGGATTTTTTTTGACCAATTGGACAATGATTCATAATCATATAAATCAAAATCATATAAGTACGTTGGACTGATTGTTTTTGTTTTTATGAAGCACTTTAGAATTTTAATAAATGTTTTATTTTCTCAGTACATCATGTACATGCGATCTTAAAATTCCTACTCTTTTATTTAAATAAGAAGAAATATTATAAATGTTTATTGAAGATAAGAAGATATTATTGTTTGTTAATTAAGATATTGATTCTAAATTAAAAATATTAATTAACAATCAAGGTTTTTATTTTATTTAATTCCACCTACATACATTTTATTGAGAAATACATACAAAGTAAGAAGCCGGATAGTCGGCACTCTTTGCCGACTAGTCGCGACTACGTAAGAGGCCGGATAGTCGGCTTTACCGACTAGTCCCATCCCTAAAATTATTGCTATGAAGTTTTTTCAATTGTCTTTTCTGTCCCAGAAACGCCATATATTATTTAATCATTATGTCCTTTAAAGGAAAATATATCGTCGAGTCTTATATATATAATGAATCCGAGCTAGGCGAATATTTGCCAACTGAGAAAAGTTGGTCTGACAAAAAGGGTAGCGCGACAACTCGGCTGGATGAAAAACAAAGCCCGGGGCAGTCGGTTTGGGGTTAAGTTGTTATTTGTTCCCGGCGCGAGTAACTTCGGCTAAGCTGCAAAGTCCGAAGTCAGATACAGCTCGGGGCGGGTGGGCGGCTGGTCGCCCGCAGTTTGTTCCCTGCGGATGAAAGCAGCGACAGTTGGAAACATCTGTCTCGATAGGCGACACTGCATTATGTGCAATAATATTTCGAATCTCATCATATATCTGTTTTATAATTATTATAATCATCATGGCATGATACATAATACTATAATGACTGCAGCGAAGTGTAGAAGATCTATGCATTGTGTAAAGTGATCACTCAAGCCAGCTAATTCTAGCTCTACGGCCACCCTATTATAGAAATATGATGTGTTCATCTAAAATAGGGGGATTGCACGTATATTTATTAATCTCCAGGTACAAGGAAACAAAAACAGTCTTCGCCCAAGACTCCAGACTTATCCCACAATCTGGTTATTAATTCAAAATCTCGTTTTAATTTAAATCATTTTTCTTGTAATATATTCGCAAATAAACCTTAATACCGAGAAGATGCTGATAATAAAGTAAATATCTCAAAATAGAATAACACATTTAGAGTCTGGTAGTCGACAAAAAACCTTTAATTTAATGGAATTGAGATCAAAGTACACCGCTCAGGAGAAATCACTGGAAGAAAAATCAACTCAATCTGTAGAAAAGTGGACTGAACACAAAACTAAGGAATCTGTGAAAAAAAAGTAACCCATAAAAACAAAGTTTTTATTATACCCCCTTTCTTTGTAAAATATAACAACAATTAAAGACGAATTAAAACATACAACATAACACTAAACTTACAGTAATTTAATATATTTCTAAAACGTCACATGTTTTGAGCTTTGATAAGACACTTCATGCTTTGAAGATTAAATTCTAAAAACATTTGTCAGTCAATTTAGATTTTCGACATTCGTAGTGAAGTACCTATTATGTATACCGACGGAGTAATTCAAATTTAGAAAATATTCCGCGACGTTATCGGGCCGCCGTTGCTAATCAAACTTTTCTAATGATTCCAATTTGCAAAAACCAATAAAAATTCTAAATTATATTATAATTATTAATTTTTAAAAAAAATTCCGAAATTATATTATAATTATTAATTTTTTTTAACTAAAATTTGAAAGATCTTCTTGATCGTCGCCACGAGTCTACTGCCAAGTTTCAGCTCGATTGGATCACGGGAAAAGGGTCAAAAATCGATCCAAAGCTTTTTGACGGCAAGTCGGCAAGCAAGCAAGCAAGCAGACGCCACGAGTTAATATAAAGGGAGTAAAAATACGAGTGAGGATGATGTGATGCAGTATCAAATGTAGTATTACTTGTTTGACGATTAATGTGGGTATCATATTTGGTGTTCATTATCTTATTTCCAGGTCAAAAATTGTATTGAGATAGTTCCGTGATGAAAGGAGCGATGTTGTACGGAGTCCGCTATGAGCGTTGGCACGGCGAAAAGATAAACGGTTTTATGGGTCATTAAAGTGAACATTAAATATTACGCGATCGCACATAAAACGCGCGGGATTACGGAACTTTCTTCATGGTGGCCATTATAAAACTGCCATTGTTAGCCTTACACTTGTCAGGCCGGCAAATTCACTTTAACTTTGTATTTATAACAGTTTCATTATTAGACATTTAATAATAAATTAAATACTATGTTTCAAACCACTTCATCGCTATATATTTGTCAACTAGTTTCGGTTGGACTCAACCTTCTTCATACAATTATAATATAGACTGGAAAATTATAATTTCAGTCTAGGTATATTATAATTGTCCTGAAGAAGGTTGAGTCCAAACGAAACTAGTTGACAAATATATAGCGATAAAGTGGTTTAAAACATAGTATTTAATTTAATCTTAAATGTCTTATAATGTCAAGCCATAAAGTGTTTTCTTCCTTTGAAAAATTAGTTTCATTATTATTCTGACGTGGAGCAAATCCACGCAAAAGCATTTTCATTAATAACTTATTGGAATTGTCGGCACATGCGTAAAATTATTTCTAACCAAAGAGAATAAAAATTTATAGAGATGAACTAAGCCCGTACGTTAGGAAATGAGGTTGGATCATAACAGAAAGACAAATCTCCCGTATTTTTAAAACCCACTTAGATTGCAGTTCAAGTATTTAATCTTGCAAAATTAAATCCCCTGGCAGACAAAACGTCTTTTTTTGCAATATAGTATTTAATTTAATCTTAAATGTCTTATAATGTCAAGCCACAAAGTGTTTTGGTCTATATTCCTAACCAATACATTTTACATTCAAAGCACAAAGTATAAACAAGATATATTTCAATATGATTATTGTCAAGACAAACTGAAAACTACCAAACCACTCAACAATTCCCAGGCAGCATAGAATGGGCAATGAATACCGGAATAAGTCGCCATAATTCTGTGAAAATTAAATTTCGGATCGTTAGGCGAGGGTCTTAACCACTAAATAATAAACTATTTGAAGATGATGCAACGTAGATAGCTATAGTAGAACTTTAAGTCCTTTAGTGTGCTACTCACACGAACATCAAGCATCAATGGTGTAAAACAGCCTCGAAATGAAGCGCGCATAACGACCCTTTTTGTCAGTTTTGCCACCCCGAATGTATGGAGGTATCAACTACATAGCTACCTAAACGCCCTTTTTCCTTCTCTTCACACCCCTAACGACGTAAGGGGAGTTCCTTAAATGTCATTATCAGATAAGATAATCCGGATATACTAGGAGGTTGGCGAAACGTTTATTTATTAGGGTCTTATTTTACGAGCTTTTTCTTCGCAAAACTATAAATAACACTAATGTAAAATATTGTGATACGCCACCCTTTATCGAGGAAAGCAGGTAGTGTAGTACAACCAACAATACTTCCTCTAAAGACGTGAAATGTTGGGCGTCATGGATTTTGTGGTCAAATGTAGTCCGTACTAAAGTTCCGAGGTCACTCTTCTTCACCTCGCGACGTGGCTTAAATAGTAGTCACAATTACTGCAGCGAACATCACAAGTTTGGGCAAATCACTTACATGCGTTGTGATCGGGATTCGAATCCGGAACCCTCGGTATGAGTGGCCAATGCTCAAGTCAACCTTGACGCAGTAAGAAATAAAGGAGTTATTCACAATATTTGCCTACTACTAAAAATCCGATACCACAAAATTAACTTATTATATTAACTGAACTTACAAAAATCTTACATTTTAACCAATTATTATAGCCACACATCTCATTACTCACCCTCCGCCATTTACCCTAACTCTGAGCTCCCCACTCAGCCCCTACTCTTCCTGCCATTTTATTAAGATTTCATTTATTCAGGTGTACAATGCTCACGCATTTATTAATTGACGAAACATTCCCTTATAGTAACTCGCAATCAAACCTGCAATATTTCTTTAATACTATCGTATGTTTCAATATTTCTGTATATTTTTATACATTTTATATTTTATATAATTTTATGCACTGTTTGTCTGTCTTTTTCGAGAGGCAAAAATTCGTCAAGGCAAGAGCAAAAGGCTGCCCTGGACATTGCAGCTGCAGCAGGATTTTTGAATCCGAACTGGAATCGACGATTCTATGCAAGTTTATAAAAAAATTCTTCGTTTTAGGCCCGGTTAATTCAAGTTCGATCAAAGTAAGCGGTTGATCAAAGCATAGATTTTTACGAAAACGGATCGTCTGATTGGTGGAGAACGTAAAAACCTATGCTTTAAAAGAACGCTTACTTTAATCCAACTTGAAACAACAACAATAAGTAAGAATAACTTAAAACGTTTTTTCACAAACCTCTCCTTATGAAGTCGTTACACACGATTTCGTTAAAACCAATGTAACGATCTTATTGAAATTTACACACCTCTTCTAGAAAAAGGAAGGTTTTTTTTCATTGATCACAACTTATTTTACAAGGCAATGCGTGGTGTAGATTTTTACTGAAAATTGTACCTTTTCACATACAACTATTCCAAAAATTCAAATCATTTTTTTTTTTAAATTTTTAAATTGTTAAGTAACTATACTCATCTACTGACAGAAAATATTTGGTTTTATGATTTCAGATAAATCTATAATGAGTTATCCTGATCACCGCGAGGATACTATTTTCTAAGAGGTCTCCAAAAAGTCTCCGAAAACCAGGTCCTAACGGCTGACTTATCAATTTTTTTGTAAAAATTTGATAAATTTTATAAAATATTGTTTAAATGTTGGTCTTTTATATGCTTAAAACTTTGAACAAAATAATAATGATTTTATTATATTAATAAAAATAGAGAATATATGTTGTTTTTCCATAGTGACCCCATTTATACGCCGTACATAATTTCAACTTCACTTTTCAATAAACGATAAGCAAATATTTAAACATTCTAAATGTAAGGCTCTCTGAGAATTACAATTACTGTATAAATTTGAGCAAAGTAAAAATGGAATATAATTGTCGATTAGGATATTTTATTCAAATTGAGCGTTGAAAAAAGTTATCAACAGACCAAAAGGGTTCATTGATATAATTTCAATATTCGAGAGATTATTAAAACCCTTAAAAACACTCAAACCCCCCCCCCCTCCCATTCGCGGTTATGAAGGAGAGATTTAAGGACGGATTAGGACTTAATTTCTCCTCCCCGGCGGAAAACTTCGTGTGACAAAGCAGGTCGCCTGGAGAACAATGGAGGAATTCGAGAATTCGGATGGACAAACAGCATTTGGCAATTTAAAATTTTCTTTCGTAAATATACAGTCTAAGGAAAACGAATTAAAAGCAAAACATTAATTATTATAATATAATAAAATAAGCGGGATTCGTTCAATCGCATTCGCATTTGTATATTGAAGAGGAATCACCCAAGCTTCAATAATTTCCTCAAACAACATAGCACATCACGGATCGTTACATTCCGGGGGACGGCTATACCGTATTATAATTACCGTATTCTTTAATACATTTTGAATAGAAAAAAATTCTTTTCACTGAGAATTTCGTGAACTTAAAAGCAAGAGGAATATGTTGATGGAATATCAAATTGGAAACAACACAAATGAGAAAGAGAGTATAATAAAAACTTGGTTTTTATGGGTTAGTTTTTTTTTAGCTTTTAATTTGTCGACCAAGTCTACAGCAACACTGACCCTGAAAATGATATAACAAAAGGGGTTGATTTTGCCATGCTGGGCTAAGAAATGTTTCTCTTTAGAATGCAGTAAATCCGCTTACAGTGCAGCGGACTTTCTTTTTCAGCAACCGTAATCAATAGGGTAGAGAGCGATCCGAGGCTACAGTGGGGGTCGCGCCTACCCGGGCTGGCGAGGAGCGGAAGGCCATTAGCCGCGCTCCATCGGGCGGGCCGCCCGCCCGTGAAAGGGTTTGGCGGGTGAGGAATAAGACGTCCAGTCTCGAGCGGTGCCAATTTTTTATCCGTGCAATTATCGGGAACGCGGGATAGTTCCCATTTTTCCCGTCGCATTTGAATAAATAATGATAGAATTGCAAGATTATATAAGGAGAATTTCGATGGCACCACAAATAGACCGCAGATACTGGAAGATGGTCACGTTAGAAGCCTGAACAAGGGCAAAGCGCGCGTGTAGAGCGCGAACACGGGCTCTATAACCTCTCTGTCTACCTTCGCGGAGAAACGGCGTGAAGATAAGTTAGTGTGGCGAGCCAGACCTGCCTGGACTCTAGCCCCTCGAGCGTCCCAAACGGGCCAATCGCGCCCGAGGGACATCGCCCAACGAGAAGCCGGCAAAGTACCAACCATAGGGATGGGTAAATGAAAAAAAATATCCATATTTTTAAAAAGTATCGAAAATAATCGATATACTTTGCGAAAAATATATCGATATTATTTTTTCAAAAATGTAAAGGGAATAAGCTTTTGACGACCAAAAAAAAAAAGGGTCACCGGAAAAAATGTATCGATTATCCGAGAAAAAATATCGATGACCAAAAAAAGGTCGCCGGAAAAAAAGTGAAAAAAGATACCCAAAAAAGGTCGCCAGAAAAAAAAATGTAAAAAAATCGAAAAAAAAAATCGCCGAGAAAAAAAATATCGATATTTTTTACCCATCCCTAACCAACCATTCTCTCTCCGCCCCGGCGCTCGCGACATCACGCTTCAACTCGCGCTCCGTATATTGTTGTCTAACGCATTCTCAAACATGTAAAATATTTGTGACTTCAATATCCATCAAGCCATCGAGTTAATTGTGAGGACATTTTTATATTCACCTGTATCGCATCCCGCTCCGCCTTACATACACATTCACGCGCATTCACACGCCTTCAGCGTTCACTCGACATGCACCAGACTGATTGTGCATTTTGGCAGAGGTGCACAGTCACACTGATTCCTTCGCGAATACACACGCACATTATCATTCTATCATATTCGCCACACTGGTGACGCAGATTTGATATGATACTATAAACCCATCTGCCAAATTAGTAATAATTCCCGATCAAATGCAAAAGTTCTATCAACATGATACGAAGAATATGGTATTGTTCGAGAAGTTGAACAGGCGTAGTAGCGTAGTGTAGAAATTAGAAATAGAAGTTCCACGTCTACATCTACTTTGATATACTTATATATGACATTTATGTCTTAGATCAAGATTCTACATCAAATCAAAATAAATAAAGTCTATTAAGACAGAGTTAGAGAAGGCAAATAGGTTGAAAGCAGACATTAGTATATAACTAATTATTAATATATATCTACACTCACCAAAGAAGGAGCGATACAAGATTAGATGAGAGTTCAGAGAAAAGGTGGCCCGCTTCTTATTCGTGATAATCCGACAAAATTTTTGAAACACGAAATATTTAACTGACTTGAAACACTTGACCAACCAATAAAACATTTGTAGCTTTTTCTAGTTGATTTAGAGTGTTTAATACTTTTGGCACAAAGCGTAAATTATAATTCTTTTATTGCTTTTTTATGGGTCTTCATTATACGACTAATAACAAATGGCTGACAAAGTATTAACGACTTGATATGAATGCGGAGTGTTTATACACCAGGATATGTTTAACTCAACGTAAAATATTCCGCCGATACCACTTTCCCGGCTGAGACCCCTGCGCGTGAAAATTCAAAACCCTTGCGCCAGGTGGTATGAAACCGATGCAATTTTAAAGGATTTCTCCAGCTGGTATCATCAGGGGTTGCCGGTTCCGGTATTTAGCGCTTGTTCAGACACAGCGGGAACCGTCCAGTTTCAGAATCGCGTGGGATCCGTGCGGGTCTTATTTACCTAGGTTTGTATGTGATCGTTCAGACACAACCGTGCGGTTAGTCAACCGCCGCGGTGCCCGCCACCCAACCGCTGGAAAATAGACCCGCACGGCGTCCGCACGATCCTATTACTATGGAGCCCTACGAGAGCGTTCAGTCGCGTTGCGGGCACCGCACGGTTCCCATGTCATAACAGGAGCACGCGTGGACTATATTCTGTTTTCTATGCTTATGGATCGCTTTGACACTGAACTTTTTATTGATGAAGTGGAGAAAAGACCTGCAATACGGGATCTTCAGTGTGAAGATTACTCAAATATGCCAAGAACCAAGCTTGGCAGGAGTTGGTAGAGATATTTGGAAATGGTGGAAAAAAAAAGTATTTTAGGGAAGTAGGTATTTATTCACCAAAAATGAACTGACAGAATGATATTTTTGTGTCTTGCCATGGAACAAGGCCGTCGTTCACAAAGTAATGAGAGAATATATCTCTGATATTCAAAGATGGTGAACGGCACCGGAGCTGTCAAACTGACGTTTATTTTCGCGCGCACAAATCGCTTATTTACCGCGGCTGTGTGAACAGATGACACAAATCGCGTGTTTTGAAACGCGATTCTGAAACTGCACGGTTCCAGCTGTGTCTACACTAGGTAGTAAGAAGACGTACAAAAAAAATTAACTATCATATTGAAATGCTGCAATTATTTCTAAGACCATTACAGTTATCTTATAAATATTGAACAAAAGAAATTTGTGGCGTATCGTAATTCAGTTAGCCGAAGAAAATAACATTATACAAAACCCACGATAATTCACTATAACTCTACATTGCGGTATAAAACTGAGTAGACTTTCTTCAAGGTATCCCTGGCAATCAATGATTGTGTGGTTCATTTTTCAAAAATAAAATAAATATAAAATGAGATAAGTACCTTCTCATTGTAGACCAAATTATACCATATATGGTTTCTAGGTAGAAAAAACTGTGGGCATGAAAGAAGAGCGAATTTATCATGTTGTAAAGGATTTTTCAATAGGAGTGATCTAAATATTATAATTTCATTGTCTATCTCTTCGTCCCGTAAGTCCATAACTTTCTGGAACTCACAGCTAAAAAACGAAATCACAGGGCTAGAGAAAGACTCGAACCACAAACGCGCGGACGGCTACTAACCGAAATAGCCACCACCGCTTCTCCATAGCCCGTTAAAAATATACTATATATACTACACATTGTAAACGCTTAGCTAAGACGCGAACTATTAATTTATGCATCCTACGTTCGACATTGGACATGTTTTTTATTTTTGTTTTTATAAATAATATTTAAATTATGTTCCGTGATTTTTCACAGATTTACGGCTAGTATTATTTTAAAATGTCATAGTAGACATAGGTTTTTACTTTATTTATTCATTTATTTAATTTACTCTGACAAGTCACCAAAGCTTAAATTACAAACATGCTTAAATATCATTCGGTAATTATCTAAATGTTTTACTAAAATACGCGTCCGTTTGTGAACACTCAGCGTGAACTTCGTCATATGGTTCGCATAATCGACCTACTGTGTTTGCGATTCGGCGAATCTTTTTAAAGGATTTTACTCTTTCATCACGATATTGAAACACCAATGAGACATCGACGTGCAAGTGAAGAGAATATTGCTGATCTGTAAGAGAGCTGGGCCCGAATTGATGATTTAAAAATTTAAAAGGCACGCCCTTAAATCATCAAAATTATCAAAATAAAATTTTTCAGTACATATAAGTATTGATACTGAATTCGGGCCCTAGTGTTACTGAAGATACAAATTTATCGATTTCTAGTCGTTGACAAGAATTGGACAAATTTCAACAACGACAACTTAAAGACCCTTATAAGATTGCGTTGACCTATAAACTGAGCCCCTAGACGAAGATGTTTTTGGATTTTTGCTGATTGTGCTCTAGATCAGCTTGAAGTTGATCGTTATTTAGTGAAAGTAACTCACAGTGGATTTGAGAGAATCCTGTGCATTCGAGAAAGGTCAATGTGTGGTTGTTGCGGTTCACTGTATCAACGGACCATATATTTTTTAAAAGATGCTAGAAATGCAGTTACAGTGAATGTTGAGGGATATCAATCGATATTAACAATTTTTTTGTGGCTGAATTTGATTTGAATGACTCGCGGTTTCAACAAGATGGTACCAAATGTCATTAATGTCCCTATCAATTTATTCTGAAAAAAATTGGTAAAACGATAATTTCAAGAAATTCAACTGTTGAATGGCCTGCCTTTAGATTACTTTTTATGGGATTATTTGAAATCAATGGTTTATTCAAACAAAACACAAACACTTGATGATTTAAAATTGAATATCGAACGCTGCATTCATGACATTAAGTCTAATTTAGTTAATAAAGTCATCGGAAATTGGGTTCGAAAAAGTGAAAACTGACAAATTTCTTGGTACGCGGTCTCGTTTCACAGCTAGATTAGATTTTAAAAAATACGTTTTGTTTACCGGGGGATTTAATCATGCATGAATAAATACTTTAACAGCACTATAACTGTGTCTTAAATATACGCGAGGAGGGACACAATTTTGCTGTGACCCGATCCCCTCGCCTAAAGGGATTTAGTTCATCTCTGCACAATTTTACACACACATACACAACACACTCTGCGGGTTCAACGAATTCACCCATGCTAACGAAACCGAGGTGGCCATTTAAACAATGTAATCGTTGTGCTTCAAAATAAATAAATAAATTTGGCTGTATTCTCAAACTGCTTTAATTTTATTTCATTTTAAAATCGTTCTTGTTGAAAAACCTTTACATACTTTACGAGCCCCTTATGAAAAAAATAAAATAAAGTGTTCTCGCGTAAAAAGTGTACACATTTGAAACATTAATCGTATCACAGGTTGAGACGAATTTGATCTCTGGATGAATTAACGGAGCACATTTTTGGCAGCGAACCAATTCGTTTTAGTCTCCGGAAGGATTTACTACGGGGGCCATCAATTATTACCGCTAAACAAACAATGTGTAAATCAGAGGAAATTACAATCTCCGCCAAACACACACACACACTGTTACCGTCATCCGTTTCTATTTGATGCCGATAAATTAATATAAAATTAAGATGTTTGCACATGATGGCTAAACATTTATGTTACAGCGCGAGAAAGAGTAATGCGCTGTTAAAAGTAAATAAAAACATTTCATAATAAATGGGAACGGTCAAGGTCGGTAAAGTCAAAGTCAACCAACCGGCCAACCAATAACTTACTAACTTACTAACTTACCATCGCGCCGTTTCCCCGTGGGAGTAGGCAGAGACGATAGAGCGCCATACCCTTCTGTCCTGACATACAACTTTCGCTTCCTCTACATTCATACATCTTCGCGTGCAAGCTCGACGGTTGTTCAGGCTTCTAACGGGACCATCTTCCAGTATCTGGTTAATCTGGTCACGCCGCGTCTTCCGTGGTCGCCCCCTCTTTCTGGCGCCGTCAACACTTGCACTATATATCTTTCTTACCATTCTTTCCTCATTCATTCTCTCAACATGCCCAAACCACCAATAATATACAAGCAACAATAATATATTGAAAAAAAATAAAACAAACAGAAATTCAATAAAATGAAAAATTGTTCAAATACGCGCGATTATTTATTTACAAACTGGCGAGCGATTTGTAAATTATTAAAATAAAACTGGCATTGGAAATAACAAAAAATAATTAATTATTGATTGATGCAACGCCTATATACGGGTATTTGCCATAAAACTTATATAGTAGAGCAAAATGGTATGCACATAAACACTAAATGATTAAATAATCATAATCCCAACGTGACAGAGAGCGGTCCCCGCCAATTAAAACCGGTCAGCATTGTCAGCAGCTGCACACGCAAGGTTTCCGAATGCCCCAACTTTTAATAGCTAAATAAAATGAGTTGATCAGACTCTCGGTCATGGTTGTAGCGTCAGAGGTGACTCGCATTGACATTGAAACGGTACAATACAGCACGAATTATGACAAAAGTGGCAAAGACAGGGTGATCATCATTCATGACGATTTTTTTAAAATATCATCGGTATCTGGTTAATTAATATTATACATTTTTAAAGATTGTGATTAAAGATACATACATAAAACTTGCAGAAAATTTGTTATTAGAATTAAGGGACACTTAAGATGTTTAAACTGCAATAACTATTTTGAATTTTCAAATAATCTTTTGGAAACGAACCAGTCTTTTGATATTAACAAGGGTTTAGAAATTTTACACACAGATAACACAGGATTAAATTATAGTTAGATAAATAAGACATTTTTGAAATTAGAAAAAGTATAAATAACAAATTAAATAAATTATGAATTATTCATATTTTTAATATTTAAAGCATTAAATTTATGGTTAAACATTATAACAGTAATTTAACTAAAACTTTGTTAAATTATGAATGATCAAATACATTTCGCAATTGGTTACCTTTTAAGTTTGTTTTCACATTAGTTAGTAACTAGTTATTCAACTCGCGTGTATATTTTTTGTTTTTATTTATGCCTATACCACCCACTTTAATTTTTAATATACGTTGTAATCAGACAAAGTGAACATTGGCCGCGAATCATGTTAATTAATCAATAAATAGTAGTTTTAAAGCAGTATTTTCCTTTTATTAATAATAATAATAAAATTACCACAGAGTTATTTTGTTATTATTGAAGAAGTTATTTTTTCTCTTCGTGCCACATCTTGTTTTAAATGTTGTCTTTTCCCGACGTAATAATAAAACAATATGTGATGATCATACATATATGCTGAATGTTATTAATTGTTCTATGGCATTATACTTAATTAATTCATCAAACTTTAATGAACAAAATAAAGGTTTCAAAACTAAAGGTTTCACGGAGAGTATTCACAGAACCTGGCAGTAAAGTTATTTTTCCACATTGCAACACTAATACCGAATAAAAATCATTCTTAACACATTAAGGAAATGAATTTTTTCAGCATCTTAGATACCGCAATTAAAACAAAATATATTTTAAAAACCGTGATCGCACATATACCTCTTACATTTTATTATTATTACAACAAGAATTTCCCATCCCATCTTCCTCCGAATATTTATTTATTTATTTCCGTTTTTTTTTTCATTAATATTTTTATTGCATTTCTTTTAATACTTTCCTTTTCTTACTTCTTCAAAAGAATGAAAAATTTCCACTCTTTTGATAATCTTTTACATTGCATTGTCATAGCATAGCATTGAATTGGTAAGTCCAGTGTTGAGAAATATTGTTTTAACATAGAAACAGATTGTATTAACATGACTATTAACAAATTCGATTTGGATAGTTAGAACTAAGAAATGGTTTATTAACATGCTGACCGCCATGAAGTGTATGGTAATATTGCTATGTACCATTAATACATGTATCTTCAAATAGTAAAAAATATTATTTATTATACAAATAATAGTATTATTATAAATATCATCACAACCAGTACAACGAGGTCACGTCATGTAACCCCAGCATCGACATATTTCACATGACACAACCTCAGTTTAAGAGAGAAATTATATCACTCCTAACCGAAAATAGTCTGAGCGTGTAAGACGGATTCTTCGGAAATCAACCTAAACAAAAATTTTATAGCCACAAAGCGCGGGTACACATTTTCTGACTTAGTTGACCTGGGAGCCTACATGCCTATTATGTCGTGCGGAGAATGTGAACTTCGTAATGAACATCTTGTAATCGTTTATTGTACTATACTTATATTGTATAATGTATTAATGTCTTATTTTAATGTATTATTGTAAATTGTATAATGTATTAATGTCTTATTTTAATGTATTATTGTAAATTGTAATTGTACTAATCACCTTGTCCTAAATGACTATCCATTAGGGTCATTCTGACCTGTCGATAGTCTTTAAATTAAAAAAAATAAAATAAAATAAAAATCATAAAAGTGATGTGCAAATTTGTAATCGTAGATGTCTTTAGTATTTCATTGTGAATCACTGAACAGTACATAGGAAAATGTAAAATATATTTTAGTTCTTTATAAAATAAAGCAAGCGATGACGCGTAGAAATTCATTCTGGATCCTAAATCAATATAAAGTCAAGAATTCGTTTAACATTATTTTGTGCGCATTATTTATGAAAAAAACCTCAACATTTTTAAAATCCCATTATTTCCGTAAACCATTCGTAACCCCGACGACACAGTTGCGAGCGCAACACACTCCACTCTTATCGCCGGGGCGGAATATGGTCGGGGTAGGAAGGATACAGATATTCCTCCGGCGGGTGGGGCCGCTTCCTAGCTGCCGAGATAACAGTGGGGGAGAGTTCATCACTGGAGATGGTATCGCAGAAGAGAGCATTCTACAAAATGATATACATACAGCCACGGCCAAATTTATTATAAAGCAATAAAAATATTACATTTTAAATTCACATCGGAATCGTTCAGAACTGCACGTCGTACATTTAAATTGTTTAAGCGAAATCCTGAACCATTTTCAATTTCAGGTTTTCCTACGATTGTGCGTAGGATGAAAAACAATTTTACATTAAAGCTTTCGGAAGAGAATCATCTGAGGATTAATATGAAAAACTCAACTAAAATTTAACAGCAAAATAATTCACTTTGACGCGAAATATTTACGTCGCTACGCGAAACGGACGGGCGAAGGCTGTATGATAAATACCCGTGTTTAATGACTAACGGCGCCATTGACACTAAATCTGTATACTATTCTTTAACGCCATCCTACTAAAGAAGCTTGTTAAAATTTCAGACTGAACTAAAGAGCAGTTTTGTATCGGAAGCTGTTGAAAGTGAGCAAGTTTGTGTTTGCACAAACATGGATCTGACGGTTCATGGATGGATGGCAAGCACAGAAAATAGCAACCATAGATCTGAGATGTGACAGCGATCAAGACGTGCGAGGAAATCAAAGTGAACTTCCGCGACTACCACTACATTGGTTTAATGACAAGAGCGCCCGGGCTGTCCGATACGGAAGATTATGTCGTGTTGGCAGATCACCGGATGAAGATCAGAGATTGACCGCGTGCAAAATATTTTACCTACATCGGGCATGAGAAAGCGATGGAGAGATGAGTGCCGCATTGTTCAGTGGACAAACAGTGGAACAAAAACGGATTCGCGTGACAACTTCGGAGCGCTACTTGCACATGTAAAAGCACAATCCTAAGGAGTTTCTCTGGCGTTTCGTGACTATTGACGAAACATGGATCCATCACTACAAACAAAAGAAGTGAAAGAACAGTCAAAACGGTGGACTTCACCTGGCGAACCTGACCGTTTTGGGATAATGGATTGGGACGCCGGTTTTTTTGGGGATTAGCGAGGCATCATCTTCACCGACTATCTGGAGAAAGGAATAGCAGTCGCGGAGCTTCGGGCCGGTTCGACGCTGAATTGATGAGAAAACGGCCCCACTTGGTGAAGAAAAATGTGCTCTTTCACGATGAAAACGCCCCTAGTGATCGATGTGCTTGTCACATTTACCTTATTCTCCAGATTTGGTCCTGTGCGATTTATTTTCGTTTCTAAAATGAAAAAAATAGCTTGACGGAAAGCAGTTCACGTCGAACGAGGAAAATGAGTAACGTCGAACGTAGACCTATTTCAACAAATCATATAATTAAATAAATAATAATAACATTGTTATACACCACTTATATTTATTAAATTTATTAAAAATCCAACCAGGTTTCGCTACTACCGTAGCAGGTACGGAGCGCCAACTAAATTCCTTTCACCAACTTATTAACGCCATCCATAAACAAATAAAATTCACGTTAGAAATAGGTAATCCTTCGTTAAACTTTTTAGATCTAACTCTGTCAGTCATATATAACAAAATTGATTTTAATATTTATCGTATATTCATTAAAATGTAACGCATTGCCCCGCGTTTTATATAGGGAAGACATCGCGTAATGTAAAAATTAGAGTAAAAGAGCACTTGCGTTGTTTAAAAAGTAGTGCGTTCTCAGAGTTTGTAAATCATTTAATTGAAGAAGACCACACGTTCAATAATAGCACAGGAGTTAGTATTATCCATAAAAACGGAATAGGCAATAGATTAGATAATTTAGAGGCATTAGAGATAAGAAAAGCCATTAATTTAAATTATAAAATAATTAATAATCGAATAAATTTGTCTTATAGTCCATTCTTAAATATGTTCCCTCTTAATAATAATGTTCCCTGTATAATCTCACCCCCTACCCCCACCTTTCACATTAGTATATAAGCGCATAACTTTTGTACGTTTAGACAGTTAAGATCCCTGAAGAAGCTACAGTAGTAGCGAAACCTGGTTGGATTTTAATAAATTTAATAAATATAAGTGGTGTATAACAAAGTTATTATTATTTATTTAATTATAATGTATCACCACCAAGTGTTTGCTTCCTTTGAAAATTTAATCATATAATTTCTTAGATTGGTCTTCATTTGTTTTTTGTTTGAGTTCAACAAATCATATATTTTTGTGTGAAATTGTTTCCTGGAATAGTGCAGAAATACAAAAACGTACACTAATTCTTGAAATAATAAAGCATATTTTTTCAATAATTTTCCTAAAAATACAAGTTGTTTAATGTAAAATATTTAGATCGATAATGTCCTCATAAGGTGAAACGCGTCTCAATAATGTAGAACTGAAAAACATGTGTTTTTATTTCCATAGCAGTATACCCGTGAAAAATCACGGGTATACTGCTATGGAAATAACATATAATTAATAAAGGCCCTTCCGTGACCTCAACATTAGCCGCGCGCCGATTGCATATCACACTCTAATTATCTAAAGTTAATAATTTACGGACCAACAGACGGACAGAAAACGAAATTATTATATTTAGACGTGTGACAATGGAGTTCTACAAACAATAAAAATAAATTGTATGAATAAAATAACCAATGAAAAAGTCTCGCTTCAACGAAAGTGACCTAATAATTTGAACAGAGCCTGTACCAGCCGTGAAGATGGATGAACCGCACAGACGCAGCACAATATTGGATAGATTAGGGATTGCCGCTCCAATAATTTCTGTAAAATAGACCAAACTTAAATTGAATGCCGTCACCCGACCAGCGCGGGAGCTTCAGCGTGACACTCTGCGCTATTCTGAAAATAGCAATATTGGGATGTCATATCTTTATCCCAATCTTGACAGGTATGTGTAACATTGTATTGCCGCCAATTTAGATGTTTTAGGTTTGACATGTTTGAAATTAATGAATTCAATCAGAAAGCTCTAAAACGTAAACAAGCGTTAAGTTATTCACAATTACGAATAAAATAAATTTAATCTAATTAATTTCAAACCTGTCAAACATAAAATCTGGGATGTACCGATAGAAAAAATTAAGAGACAAACAAATATAAATACAAATTCTAAAACTGTCGTTTCCGTGGTTTCTCGCGGCTGTCAAACTTAAAACTGTTTTATATCTAGATTTTTTCGGCTTATTATGGTGCATACGAGCTGCTTTCAAACTGTTCGAGATCTTCGGTCATGTGCCATACTTCTCGATTTTCAGAATCTCTTGACAATATATTAAATAGAATGAGAATCAATTTAAATAATATATCTTTTGTAACCCAAAGACCAAACCAGGCGATAAACAAATAGCATAATATTATAACAGAGTGTTAGTTAAATTAGTATAAACCACTACCAGATTTTAGGTCTACCGGTTTCGAGACGTATCCGTCTCTTCGTCAGGACCAACACTACACTATTACTTTCACAGCACTATACGAGTACACCATAACATAGCCTTTCACCAATATTTGTCACATGCGTGTTAATATTGTCAAAGACTAGCATGCACTAACTTGCCTAAAGAACGATCAGAAATCTACGAGGGAGAGGGAGTGAGAGGAGGCGGGGTCTAAATAGGGTGTTACGTGTTAAGATTTGGTATGAATGAAACATTCGAGAAACATCTAGAAAAGCCTTAAAGCCACGAGAATCTTCTCCTAAATACTAAAAAGTACGAAAATACCAGCATTATTCAGATATACATAAAAGCGCAACGGCGAATGGTTGTGGTCGGCGTTGTGTTCGTCACCGTGCGAAATCACCGCGAAGTGCACAGGTGTGCGGGACGACGGCCAGGTGTGCTCAGTTGTGAAATTACGAAGCCAATAATCGAGCGAAGTTCTTACCTGAAGAGGCGAAATAAACCGGAGCGATTACTGCGAGCGGAAACCGGATGGAATTTACTATGAATAATAAATAAAGTGTAATAAAAAGAATAACGTTAAGTTTTATAGTGTCATGTGACTTTGTACATTGAATAGTTAATTAATCAGTAATTAACAAATCGCTAATTAATTTCCAGCGTTTTCATTCATTCCTCCCGAAATCACGACACCTGACAGTTTGTTGTGACAACATATCTCGCAAAATACTTCCGAGATTACCGCTTAATCTCGGCTGAAACTTATCTCCAGCATCCGCGCTCGCGGCATCCGGGAAGAGGGTTAGATGCTCTCAAAGAGCTTGAGGGAACCGGTACTCTAGAGATAACATAAAATGTTACAAGAGCTAAAAAATAATGCACGAATACCGAGTATAATCGATAATTGAATGTCGAGTGATTTTACAGTTGAGATCTGTCTACATATTCATTTATTATTTGACGGGTTTTGACAAATCAGTTAACTCATAAAAGTATGACCTAATTATTTTATAATGGAATTACAATGATTGAGTAACATAATAAAATAATTACTCGAGTAAACTTGTTTCAAGGCTGGCGGTCCAGGAAAAGAACTGTACCGGCTCCGTCTAGAATCAAAAAAGAGAATCTACAAAAGGACGATTTAAGGGAGAAGTTTGAAAGGAAAATTGTTGAAAGGCTGAGTGTAAGGAGGGTGAGTGATCTTAGGATAGATGATGCATGGGATTACTTGAAAAATACCCTTTGCGAGTCAGCGAAGGAAGTCTGTGGAACAGCTAAGCAGGGAAGGAAGAAAGGGGATGCATGGTGGGATGATGACATAAAGGAATTAGTGAAAGAAAAAAGAAAAGCGTGGCTCCATCTTCTGACAGTGAGTGGAGATGAATACGCGGGGGCAAAAGATGTATATAATGCGTGTAAAAAAAGAGTGAAAGCAGGTGTGAAAGAAAGGAAAGAGCGGCTGAAAAGAGAGGAAGGTTTGAAAATGTCTAAGAATTTTGGGGAAAACATCAAATTTTTCTGGAAGGAGGTGAAAAAATCTCGATGTGGGACGGAAAGCAATAGTATGAAAGCTATTAAGTCAGCGAATGGAGAAATGTTAATGGATGAAGATAGAATAAAAGATAGATGGATGAATTATTTCCAGGAAACGTATGAGAGCGAGGAGGCTGTAATAGAGGAATCCGTCGATATTCTCACGGAGAGAAGTATGAATGACGAGAATGAAGTCAGCGAAATAAGTGTGGAAGAAATAAGTGTGGAAGAAATAAAGTGTGCAATAAAGCATATGAAGAATGGTAAGGCTGTGGGGTATGATAACGTTGCTGCCGAATATATCAAGGCTGGTGGCCCATCAGTGATTTCGTGGCTTCATACTCTATTTAATAAATGTTTGAAGGAGAGCCACACCCCTTTGGATTGGAGGAGAGCAGTTATCATGCCTCTCTACAAAGGTAAAGGGTCGAGATTGGAATGCAAGAACTACAGGGCAATCAGCCTTTTAAGCTCGGTCGGCAAATGGATGCATGGATCAGATATTCTCTCTACGAGTGTTGACGGAAAAGTTTTTAGCGAAAAACCAAAAACTTTTCTGTGCATTTGTAGATCTGCAAAAAGCTTATGATAGGGTTATTAGAGGAAGGTTATGGAAGGTACTCTCTGATTACAAGGTGAACAGTAAACTTATAGACGCAGTTGCATCCCTTTACGAGGGGAGTACTGCGTGTGTAAGAATCAATGGATCTTTCACACCGTGGTTTGATATAACAAAAGGTGTCAAACAGGGTTGTGTAATGTCTCCATGGCTGTTCAACTTGTATATGGATAATTGTGTGAAAGAACTGGAATGTATGAATATAGGAGCGAAAATGAGTGATTTGATTGTATGCTGTTTACTGTACGCGGATGATGCGGTATTAATGGCAAATAGCGAACAAGACCTACAAAGTCTAGTTAGCAGGATGTATGATGTATGCAAGGAAAGTGACCTTATTATGAATGTAAAGAAGTCAAAAGTAATGGTATTCGAGAAGGAGGAAAGTAAGACAACGTGTGAGATACTAGTAGGCAATGAATGTTTGGAACAAGTAGATGAGTTTGTGTACTTGGGAAGTATGTTCGATAGAAGAGGGAATGTTGAGAAAGATATAGAGAGGAGAGTGACTGCCGGGAATAGGGTGAACGGTGCTTTGAAAGCAATAATTTCTAATAGAAATATGTCTACCGAGGCAAAACTGGCGGTACATAATGGAGTTCTGGTACCGACACTAATGTATGGAAGTGAAGCCTGGAGCTGGCAGAAGAGGAACGAAAGTAGATTGAATGCAGTGGAGATGAGGTCCCTTAGACGTATGTGTGGTAAATCCATGTATGATAGAGTAAAGAATGAAGATATTAGGAATGAATGTAAAGCTGATCGTAGCATAATACAGAGAATAAAAATAGGGTCGCTCAGGTGGTTTGGGCATGTTGAGCGAATGAATGAGGAAAGAATGGTAAGAAAGATATATGATGCAAGCGTTGACGGCGCCAGAAAAAGAGGGCGACCACGGAAGACGTGGCATGACCAGATTAACCAGATACTGGAAGATGGTCCTGTTAGAAGTCTGAACAACCGTCGAGCTTGCATGCGAAGATGTATGAATGTAGACGAAGCGAAAGTTGTATGTCAGGACAGAAGAGTATGGCGCTCTATCCTCTCTGCCTACCCCCTCGGGGAAACGGCGTGATGGTAAGTAAGTAAGTACTCGAGTAATTTCCTCTAAAAATATCGCGTAACTTTTTTTACAATGTACGGACTTGAAATTGTTGTAGGTACGCAACGTGTTGTAGGTACAGTAACGGCGCTGAAATTTAAACTTAACTTGCGCTTGGCGCACGTGAATAAATGTGGTATCAACTGCTATATTAAATAATATTATAATGATTAAGGTCGCTTGTGATGTAACGGATATATTATGGAACTTTATATTGATTATTTATATAATATTTCCAGTCGATTTATTACTAAGTGCATAAATCAAATACATCATGGCGTTTATCGCAATCATAAAATAAAATAAACACAGTTATAGAAAAGTCATAAAAATTAAATATAAACACTGATTTGTATCGCTAGTTAGAGCGTCATTTTCAGACTTTTTTATTAGACTTATGTATTACGAAGGAAACACTGCCTATTGCAGGTCTCATGAAGCGATTTCCGGAATATTTCGAAGCAATTTTTTCAATCATGATCATGGCTAGGAAGCACCGAAACCACTCTCCATTAAAAGGTTTAATAATATAATATGGGATTCGACACGATTATTCCTTATTATAAAATAGATCGTGTAAATAGCTCAACTGAGTTAATTAGCCAGCCTGTTCGCCAACTTGTTTAAAAATGGCGGCTATTTGAAATATTGACACCAAAGATAAGATAGAATATCCTTTTCTTTATTCAAATTCTTGTGACTGATATGATGACACTTGAAAGAATAAAATTGTATTTAACTGTAAATGGTTACGGATATTTTATACGAATCGTTTCTCGGAAAAACATACGGTTCGTATAAAATACCCGTAACCATTTACGGTTAAATATGTCTAACGACCGTAATAACAACCTTAACTCTTCAATAAAATTGTATTTTTAATAAAATTTATGTATGGTGGCGCAACAGCTCTCTAACCTAAGAAATTAGTTATAAATATGTAAATTAAAACTTACAATTTTATTACACAGGAGCAACACGAAATCGCGAAAGGAGAATCGACAACGTGTTGCTTTTAATTCAATAAGAGCGGCTTACAAAATTCAATAATTGACCGTTTTCATTACAAATGTATTTTCCAGAAAACAAACAAAAATCACCGTACAAACAGATAAAATTAGGCAGGCTGATGAGTCGATTTGGTAGCCTAAATAGAATCTGTTAATAAATTAACGTCAATTCGATATGAATTCATATAAATTCATATAAAAGCGAATGTTATTTTTTTAAAGCCCAACATATGGATAGCTATGGTAGGCAATTAAACCAGCCAAAAAATGCTCGGTTAGAATAGTACGCCACACAAAATAAAATAGCACGAGATTACCCAACCAAAAGCAAAATCGTAAATGAAACATAATAAGAAAGCAGGCATTCGTTTAATAAAACTGCTTTCAAAACCAATATAAAAACAAAAATTTTTATTACATTATTAGTCACGAAAGCGATACGGCGTGGATGCGTTTTTAAATCATAATAATAATTTTGAACGATCGACCGTTAAAAGTTACGACATTATGAAACGAAACAATACAATGGAGGCACGCAACAGCCGTGAACTCGTCTAGTGAAAAGTACTGAAACTGACGATACGGACAAAAGCCGCGGAATGCTCAATCAACATCCTTATACTGTTAAGGCTTCTCTTGCGTTTCTTATCACATTTTTGTATAGAAATATCTCATTTTAAAATTTACTCATCAGGTTACGTATATTTTAAATACGGATATCTTTATTAAGATGATACAAGCTAAATTATATAATTGATTAATAAATTACCAAACCTTGGATGTTTTAAAAATGAAGCAAATTGCTTTGTGGGCCTTTTATGACTGAATGTTCTCGTGAGATGTCTTTTTTATTCAATAATATTACAAAGTAAACGATTATCTTAAATTTTTTATAATCATTGCAAAATCTGTTAGTATGTTTACTTGCAATTTATGTTTAAAAAAATACTGTGTTTTTAATTTTTTTTGGGTTTTTCAACTCTTTTTACATGGTTTCAATTTTTTTACTTCAATAGTCAAAAGAACAGATATTATAATTTTATAATAAAAACAAAAAAAAATCAAAATCTTCGTCGATATTCCTGATTTTAGATATTTAACAAAGACGCAACGTATTTATGACACAATACGCAGTGAAATTTGCTCACTCTGCCGGACGATCGCCTTAAACATATTTGGCAAAACAAAAAGATGACTGCGATGCGAGGCTAGTGATGTGATACTTTTAGATTATTCAGGGAAAATATTTAAAACATAGGGTTACGTTGATACGGGGATGTCAAATGATGTCATGACTAAAAGACAATTATATTTTGATTACTTAGGTATTAAAATCAATCTTTATATTTATTGAAAAGTATAAATGAATTACAAACCGGTATAAATCAGAGTAGCGGGCGTCCCAACGATATTTGATATTTGGATAATATTACGCGCCTACATTCGACTAAAATTCCAAACCTTTTTACCTACATACCTACAGGGCACCCCTCAGTAACGGCTTAATATTTATTTTATATACAGGGGGTAAAATAGATAACATCGTCGTGTCGAAAGGCCAACAAAAGATTATTTCCCTCAAAAAACATCAAATGAGATTCGGGTCTAATGAGAAAACTAGAATAAACATGTGTATATACCAGATCCTTAGTGTGAGGCAACTACTTGAGAAGAAATGGCAGTATAACCAGGAGGTCTTCAGTCAAGCACACGATAGCGTTTATGGCAAAAATTTGTTTAGCATTATGAAGGAACTCGGTACACCAAGCCAGGTGAAGCAAAAGCCACAATAAGCTTACGGCGAGATGATTTTTTATCCCCAATATTATGGGTACAGAGAAAATTTTTAAGTTCACATACCAGTTACCGTGAGGAGTCGGAATGACCCACAAAATATTTAGCTGTGCTGGTGACCTAGCTCTACTGACTGAGGACTATGATGGCCAAAAAACTACGTATTCCACCATCGAAGCCACAGCATCGCAAATTAGCCAAAAGATCAATACGCGTAAGAACAAATGGATGTACATATTTAGAAATAGCATAACCACAGAAATTCTATTCGGTGACATGATGGTTAATAACGACACAATAGAAGGGATGGACAGATTTTACGTACTTACTTACTTACCATCAGACTGTTTCCCCGAGGGCAGAGAGGATAGAGCGCCACACTCTTCTGTCCTGACATACAACTCTCGCCTCATCCACATTCATACATCATACATCAGTATCTGGTTGATCTGGTCATGCCACGTCTTCCGCGGTCGCCCTCTCTTTCTGGCGCCATCAACACTTGCATTCTATATCTTTCTTACCATTATTTCCTCATTCATTCGCTCAACATGCCCAAACCATCTGACAGATTTTCATATTCATATTGCACAGTTATCAAAGAGAAAATAATTTACACGTTGAAATTGTGAAGCGTATCTAGAAAGGCCTGAAAGCACGATCAAATTCTTAAAATCAAAATTTCTGGGCAGAAACACTAAATAGCGTGTGTACAATACTATGATCAAAGCAGTAGACAATGTACTACTGGCTGATCTGTTGAAGCTAGGGTGGGAGGAAGAAGGCAAGTAAGTTGTGGAAAACTTGCGCGCGGCGGAGAGTGGACGATATCGGGAAGAAATAACCCAAGTTTTAAGCACTTAAAGAATCACTACAGAACCACTGATCCGCACTGAATTTGGAAGAACTTTGACAAGAGAAAATAATGCGGGTGTAGGTAATCAATACGAAGTGGTTGACCGAACTCAATTTTCCAAGTTAAATCAAGTGTAGGTATACATCTGATTATTTATAAAGCGTCGCTTTTAACTAAGAGTCCTAGCAATCAATGCTGAGAATAAAATACAAATAAATAATTTAACAAGAAATTAAGGCTACAATTCGTCATAATCGTAGAATAACGATGCATGTGATTTTTCTCAAGTTTGCAGGAGAGCAGTTAGAAGTTTTATTTACATAAGGACACTTTATGTCATAGCTCGATAACTACAAAAGATTTTCCTTTGAAACTTGGGTTAATTATTTAAAGTTGCCATTAAAACCTCAAATATAGTCAGCGCAGCACAACGACGTTTTTACACATGCTGCATTGTTCTACGATCGCAAATCAGAACCGTCGTTATACCGACTTCGTATAACGACGCTTAAATTAATGAGAAAAATATACTTTTTATATACCATTAGATGGCTTCTTTTTTACTTTTTAACGATCCAAAAAAGTCAATATGGAATTTTTAGCACATCCATTATACGTTTATAAAAAATGTAAATGATCACATTTATTATTAATAGTGTAAAAAAAATAATATAAATGTAAACTTACCAAACTTACACTTCTGGATTATTGCATTTTAGAATATAGAGTTCAGCAGACTTACCTGTAAAAATAAATAACATTAATTAATAAATGTTCTCCGCCGTCCATTTCCGCGGGTAAATTATACATTTTCTAGCCTAATATTATTGTGACAATGAACTGTCATCGTTCAAATTTTATCACTGCGTCGCATTAGCGTCGGAAGCGGGCCGGATGAGGGCGTCCCACTCGCACCTATTGTGTCACAATTACCCGATAACAGCGACAACAATGACGTCACTACATTCGTTGCTTCCATTGTCCGAGTGATGAAGTATAGGACCCACCCCGGGATTCGGGTAACTAATTTAGCAGGGATACCACCCTAGAAAGACCGCAATTCAAACGCGCTTATTATTCGCCATCCAAACATTCAAATCGTCCCGAAACAATTTATTTACCTACATAAATAATTAACATTCAAATAAATTTAATCCATATTTACCTAAGTACGCGTAGGGCGAAAGCAGCTCTGGATAATGCATTTCTCTTATTATTAAATACATCTCATATTATTTTGATTGAAACTAAATTGAACTTTGTAATGTACACGCGTTGAGTTAAATTTAACTATTAACAAGTTAAAAATTACAATTAAAAAGTTGGATGAGGATCCAGTGGCATCGAAACCGGTAGACGTAGAGTTACTAGTTAAGTGGTTAGTACAAAGTTGTTTAATTAAAATTAATAATTAATGATAACGAAGGTTGGTACCATTAAGGTTGGTACACCAGTAATACTGGTTCCGTTGAATCTGTATAAATGAAAATGGTCATGCGTGGACTTCGCGGTCTATCGCATTATTAGCCAATTGAGCTCTGTTGGCAAACCGTGTAGGAGAAAGCTTGACTTTACTTCGAATGGGCTTCGAGCTTCCTTCATTTTGGCTCTTTATTCGAACGATCGAGTTTATTCTTCAGTTTAGGACAGGATTCAGAATAAAATGCCGTAGAGAATGGAGCAGTGCTATTTATTCGAAACGCCAGGAGTTAAGTTCTTTTCAGGGCTATTTGGCGCGGGTTACTCCAGAAAAAAAAAATCGTTACATAAAGCATATCTGTTGTTCTTCTGTTATATTTGACATCCTTCGCCTTGCATTCCTAAGTACACGCTGTCCTTCAGTCCTATTTTTCTACACATTAAACAATCTTTTATTATTTTAAAATATACAATCTGTTCATACTCGCTACGATTTCATACGATTTTCATACGATTTCGCTATTTTTTTCAACAAAGTTTTTGAAGCACTTATATTGTGTGTAGAAAGTATATTAAAATAATAATATCAGTATCAAAACAAGAATTAAATATTTTTTGTTTTAATAAAATATAATTATGACACGCAGGCGACCGGGTGTATTCAAGGAATAACTAGAGAAATAAATATGCACAAACTCTGGCTCACATGATGCAAAACGTAGATACTCTGTATTTTAGTCTACTCACACTACTTAACCACCTTCCAGCGGGCGCGCTGTTGTAAAATTTACGACAAATGCGCCTTATCGCTTCTCCTACTTTTACCACTTAGTCGCAAGCATCGAGCTTCGAGCTATTCGAGGGTCAGTGCCTCTCTAAACTACAAGGTACTGGGGATGCTTTGGTAAATATATATATTTTTTAAACGTGTTCCATTATGAAGAAGAGGAGATTACTGGATGATGAGACTTACTTTCCCTAGAAAGACAGCGAGTTTTCGGAAGAAGAAATCGAGCAACAAGCTGAAGAAAGTGCTACCGAACAAGAAAACATTTCAGACGAATCTGAAGGAGGAAAATATGGAAGAATTAGTCACTGGAAAAAAAAATCTACACAATTGCGAAAGACAACATACCGTGTTTCTGGAAAAACCAAGGGGATAAATATAGTACCCACTGGTTTGTCTCAAAAATCTCTTGGTATTGAAAATGAACTAAATGCGTTCTTCCAAATTATCGATATGTCTATGATTGACGTTGTTTTCATATACACAAATATGTATATCGATCAGCTGAGAGCTGACCATCGATATTCTAGAGATCGGGACTGTACAATATTAACATATTTAGGGTGTTGTTTCGTTTTTTGTTTAAAAGTCAAATAATATTCTTTTAGTACTATCATTTATCATTTTTCATAACCTTACAGCAATTCCCTAGCAAAGAAAACACCGTTTCACGGAGAAAACTTGATGACATAAAATTTACGACAAGCGCCCGCTCAAGCGAAATTAACCAGCACGCCCGCTGGAAGGTTAAGGGGGGGTAAGGTTTTTAACTTTTTTTTTGCATTTTATTTTTAATTTTTAAATGAATGTATAACGTCGCAAAAATATTGTGTCGAAATTTCAAGTCAATCGGAGCAAAATTGACGAAATTATGAACATTTGAGCGATATTCAGACTGTTTTCTATACCTGCTCGGGCAGCTAAGAGACGCGCTCACCTGAGGAGACCGGACGTGCTATTGTATTGGAAGAGTTTTGCGTAGACAAGGACAAAAAGATGCTGATGATGAAAGCTCTTTTCTGTGTGAACATGGCATCGACGATTATGTGTAAGTATAAAATAAGTGTTGAGTTTTATTTTGAATTTTACAGTGTACTAAACTTTAAAGCGTTTTCCCCACATCTCACGTTTTCAAAGTCGATGTCCATCATAACTTCAAAACTACTGCACCGATCCTTTTGAAATTTTGAAAACTATTTCTGTACATAATTTACGAGGTAACGCTGGAGAGTTTTTTTCAAATTTGTTATTAATTTTTATTTTTTAATAACAAATAAGTCGATATTTTCGCAAAAAATCGCGTTTTTCCCTTCAAAGTGTTCCAAAAAATTGAAAAATTGAAATTTCAAAAAACCCTCCCAGCGTTACCTGGAAAAACCTATTATCTAACGAATGAACTTTGATTTTTTGATTTCAGATGATCTAGCACCAAGTTATGATGGACACCGCAATTCTCCTTTATTCCGAGACACGTCCGAATAATTGCTGCCATTGCCGTATTTTTTAATATTTCGTCTTGAAAATTTTACACAATATTCTTCAAATATCATATTTTAATGTACTATTGGTTTTAATAAAGAGGTTTTAACTGTGTCGTCACAAAAAATTCAGAAAAACTTGCCTTTTTTTGTACGAATTAACCTTAACCCCCCCTTAAGGAAGGAGGGAAATTTCATCGCAATGCACTTTTTTGCGCTTCCAAAGGGCCTGGGGGGGAGGAGGGAGCTCTAAGCTTTTTCTCTGGCGTCCAATAAGGACAATGGGCTTATCCGCTGCCCCATCGGAAGGTTCCCTTTGAGGCCCAACAATGGCCGGCCTCGTGCCGCTGCAGCGCGCCCTTATTCATTACAATCGCACTAATCTTTCACTAATTAAATCGCTATTTTTCATCTGCTAATAGCCTGACATTTTCGTATTATAAATATTGTAAATTTCATTTTATAATGTAATAATAATGCACAAGGGAAATTGGCAACAATTTCAAAAAATAAATTGTAAAATGATAATAATTAATAATGTCACAAAAAAATCATTTGCTCTCTTTGAAGAAGCTGTAAAATGATGAGTCGGTTTTCGACGGTCATAAAAAAGAAAAATATTCGACCCGTATCGAGGGTTTCTTATTAGGGAATTTAAAATACAAAAATGAGATATATGACTTTAGTCTGAGCTTAGTCTTAGATAAATAAATAAAACCTTAGCTCATAAACATTAACTGAATATTTTATATAATATTATGATATTATAAGCTTGTTAATATTGAAGAAGAAATTAACTGAATGAGTTAAATTAATTAATTAAATAGATATTGTATTAATTTGATATCTTAATCAAACTTAGAAAATAATTTATGTGTTGTCTTCAATCTAAACATTATTTTTTATTTAATTTTTAGATTGCTGTCGTAACCGGCGACGCACGGGTTAAAGATTAAGTTAAAAATAAGTTTGCGGGGGGGAAACAAAAGTTTGATTGCTTTGCATAGCCTCTAATTAAAACAATGTTGCCATTCAATCTACGCTGGAGTGGACGGGTGTCAACTATGTTACCCACCGGGTCCCAAAGAATGGCTTTGCAAAGTTTGGGTTAGATCGGTCAAAATGTGTAGATTTGTACAGAAAATATATCACTTGATACATTCGTAATACAGTCTTCTCGTTACGATAATTATGTCAAAAGTTAAAGTTTGATTTATTTAATCACAGCAAGGTAAGAGATGCCACGTAAACACCTATTAATCCTATTTAAATATTCTAGGGTGGAAATTTTTCTACCCGACCATCAAATATAGTAACTGTCATGTGCCTGGTAGTTAAAAAAGTGAACTTTATTATATTGTTTTACAGTTGTTGACAGGTGTAATTATTATTAAACTTAAAATTTCTCCATTCTGCAATATAATATTATTTTCAATATTTTGTTTTTTACAGTAAACCGCCTGTCAGGTGTGAAGCAATATTACTGTTTTAATAACATTTTAATTTCACCACCGTTGGTGGTCAACAATCAAAATATTTTTTTAATATAATATCGAACCTTTAGTTTCTTAATGGAATTTATTATGCTTTTTCATCAATTTTTTTTTATTTATTCATATTATTTTATCAGGAAAATAATTGAACTCGTTGTTTCCACTTCGTTTCATAAAAGTTTGGCTTCATTATTGTGATATGGAATAGGAGATAATATATAAATTGCCCAATTGTTAATCTATCTTTATTGTACCTTTCTTAATTTCCATTTGTAGAAAAGATTTCTTAACCAGAAAGATGAGGCGACGCAGGTAAAAGTCTGTGAACCAACCCTGAGTACATGTACTACCTTCAGAGCGAAACCGGCGAGGATTCTCAGGTATTATGAACACAACAGCCTGGTACCTAACAATATATTGTAACGAGGCTAAAAAAGGTATCACGCACTTCT